>WJFB01001877.1:0-24882 GCA_009870185.1 Pygmarrhopalites habei
ATTCCACTTCAGGTCGTCTTCCATTGGCGGTGGACGTCTTTTAATAACATATTTGATCATTTTTAATAACTACTTGATTTTGGTGGCACGGAGCTCAGATTTTTACTCAAATACATGTCTGTATGCAGCATGGGTTAAGACGAGAGAGAGAGAGAGTTTTACCATGCAGAGATAATAGGGCTCCTTGGTTTTTATCCCCTGTTCTCCAAAGTCAATGTGTGTGTCGTGTTCGTGTAGTGTGTGTGTAGATGTACACACTGGATGTAAAATGAAGAGATATGAGAGAGGGAAGAATCACAGACACACACACAGTGTGTTTGTACATGCATCATGTAGTTTATAGTTTCTTTTACTGCGAAACACGTTGTTCTCTCCTCTTTAACCCTTGCTTCCAATCCCCATTACTCAATACATGTGTGTGTACTCCCTTATCGTTAGTTTCGGTTGTTTATTTCCGCACATTATGTATCATCATCAGTTAAAGGGGAAGAGGAGAAGGAGGAGGAGGACGTTAAAAAAAGACAAGTCAATGGTGGTTTCTCAAAAGGGGAAGAAGAGAGAGAGAGAGAGGAAGGAAGGAAGGAAGAAGAATGATTGTCATTGTCACAAGATTGAGACGTAAAGAATAGCAACAATGTCAAGTTAAGTTCATTCTTAATGGTTTTAGAAATTTTTCTCTCTCCTCTCTCTTCTATTCCATATTGTACATAATAGTACATATGTTATCTAAAAGTGTATTTTTCCCCTGTGTTACATAATATTTATGTGGATGCTATGACTGTGAGGAATTCAATATACAAAAATCCTTTGCATACTCAGGTATTTTTTTTACTACATACGGTTCGAAAATTATCCAAATTCTACACTGTATAAGGTTTCATCCCTTCTAAGCCGAAAATTTTCTGTCTCGGCCTCCTTTTTTTTTGAAACTTATTATCAGTAATGACTTTCCATAAAATCCTTCATTGACTCTCGCCTTTTTTACTTGGATGTTAAACACACAAAATTATTTAATGCGGATGTGTGTCATAAATTTTGGTTTATCAAAGTTTTTTAAAAAAAAGATATTAAAAAAATTATAATCAAATTGTTCATGTGGTCTGGATCCTTCAAAGGGCCGGCCTCTCACCCATCGTCAGTGACTCATAGTAAATGAGACTTTTTCTTCTTAACTGAATGTAAAATGGGAGAAGGGAATACGATAAGAAACGATGGTGGTGTGGAGAGAAATTAAATGTCAACACATTAAATTTCATGTCGATCACATTATTCCACAGAGAGAGAGAGAGGGAGATGAGTAGGGTGTGTGTGTGTGTGTTGGTAGTAGCTTGATATCTTATTGTTGTTTGTTTGCCACTGTTGAACTACTACAGTAGAATTGTGAGAGTAAAGGGGAAGGATGGAAGAGGAAAAAACTTTTTAAAAAAAAAACCGTCTTAATCATTAATGATGTCTATTGATGATGGCTGTAGCCGTTCTTTTTTTTTTGTTTCAAGACATCTTAAATCAACGGATTTGTTCAGACATGTTTGACACACACACAAACAGAGAGCACAACCACAGCGAGACAGATGAAAGTGTGTGTGTGTGTGATGATGATGGTAATTATTTTCTGTCCTTCTCTGCAAGGCAAATGATGTGTCGGGTGTTGACAATTTGACTGTTGATATCGGCGTCCTCGAGTCGTTGTCAACGACGGCCACAAAGAAAGAGAGACTCGGAGGAGTGAAGGATTTTATTTTTCTTTGAATAGGAAAAAAGGGATTCTCTAGTGTAGAAAAGAGATGTGATAATATTTTTGTTATGATTCAGATAAAAATATTTTCAAACACACAAATAAATCAGAGTACAGACTGTAGTAGGAAAAAGAGGGGCTGAAGAATAATATATTTTCATTCTGTCGAATGACTGGTTGAATCATTCAACTTGAATGTGTGAGATTTTTGCTGTATTCTCTGTAGTAGAAAAAAACAGACGAGGGGAGGGTGACGAGAGGAAAGTATGAGAGAGAAAGATTAACGACTTTTGTCTTGAAAGAGGAAAAAAGAAGATATTGACGATTGAGGATGGATACAGACTCTGTATTACAGAGTGAGGAAAAAAGGGTGGAAATGACGGTCACAAAACGGTGGATGACAAAAGACTGTCATCTCTTCTTCTCTTCGGATTGAAAATGTGTTTTCTAACTTTTTTTCAAAAGAAAATATTCAATGCTGCTGGAGAAAAGACAGGGACAGTACGATTTGTTTTAGTACAATAATTATTATTTAAAGATGGAGAATTAAATGATGAGATGATGGAGACGATAATCCAATGGTAATTGATGGAATAACTTGTATTGTAGCATTTTAAATGATTTTTGGGGAGAGGAAATGAGGGAGAATTGCATAATAGGATAAAGAAGTTTTGCAAAATAGAGAAGAAAGAGGGATGGAGGGTGAAAATGTTGTAAAATGAAAGTTTGGTAGTGATTGAGTTTTGTGATGTGGGGAAAGTCACAGACCGACCGACAGACCGTATGTTTAATAAATGAGTCCCGCTTTTGTCAAACATGTGGGGGGAACAAATTGAGGATTCTGCTGGATGATTTGGAAACCCTAGAAACCCCCCCTGATCCGCATTCATTAAATTAATGGAATTTCTCCCCTTTTACAATTGAATAACACATCCCACATACACACACACGTACACACGTTCGTATTAACGTGTACATATCTTTTTTTATGTAACATCCCCTCTTATCCTTCCTGGTACTTACCATGGCCATCTCATCTCATTTTTGAGAAGATACACTGTCTGGAAAAATATAATTTAAAATTCCCTTGACAGCCTTCAGATATATTTGACTTTCAAAATTTTTGCTCTTAAAGTATTCTATCTATAGATAGCAAAAAAATATGGCGTCAACTTTCTCTTGTTTCGAGGAACAAACTTTCTTTACCGTTACTGTACTGCATTATGACGAAGAGGAATCAAAAAATGGAAAATGGGGAGAAGCCTTTGTTTCTGTGACAAAGTCACAAAGGTTCAACCTTTGAAGACTGCTTTGCCATCTGTAGTCCCTGATTCAAACAAACTAAGCCAAAGATTGCTAGAAATGTTTCCCTTAGTAACTTTGATCATAATTAAATAGGGATCACTTTTTTGTGCACAATGCTTCTTCCTTTGATACATATATTAACAACAATTTTATCCCAATGAATATTCAGAGATATGTAGGAAAAGGAAGGAGGAATATGAGACAAGATGAATGAATCGTCTTTTGATGATGGACAAATGGGGCTAAATGGCACATTATTTATTTCCACGAACGCAGTCTTTGTATACATTTTCTTCCTATAAAATCATCACTTTGAGTTTTTATATTTAAAAAATGAGACTCCTTATATGACAGTTTACAGACATTTTAAAAAATAATATGAGCAACGATTGTAAGAGTATTAGTTTACTACTGTAATTTATCTTTGGATTTTCCTTCATGAATTAACTGTGTAAATGATGTACACCTTGAATGTAACTCCTGTAATTAGTCGAGTCATGAAATTTTTATCTTAATAATATGCTGTCAAAATGTGACATGTGAAACAGTGTCTTTTTTTATTATAAGTACATACATATGAAGAAGAACTGATGTTACCTATTCGGGGTAATTTGGGTTGGAGGTACTTTGTTATAGTTGTAAGAACACACAGACACAAGTGTATGATTATGATGAGATTTTGATCCTGCCATACATTCACAATTGTTATTGTAATGAGAAGATTTTGTTATGTCAGTGATTTTACAATATCTACACACGCACACCAAGTTACGTAAATAGATCATGAGTTCAGGAGTGTGTATCCATACGAGTAAATTATATTGAACATTGTTAAGGATGATATAAGGAATATGTAAGATTTCTTATAATTATTAGCTGATGCAGATTATATAGTCGTAAAAACGAATTGATGGGAACTTTTTACGGAACAATAGACAGGTGGTTTGTCTATTAGGGGAACCTCGGGTAAATAATTCTATCTTTCAGAATTTTTCTTCACTCTTCCCACTTTTCTTTTTCGGAAAAAAATCACTGAAGTATTTTTTCAGTAGTTTTATCCTACTTAACAGATAATAATTGAATGCTGTGACAAATCTCAATTTTGACAATTTTAAGTGAAAAGTTAAGTTGCATCAGATTTGACACTAATCAAAGATCTTGTTCAAAAATGAAAAGTATAATATTAAAGAGAAATTGTGATTGTTAAAAAACATGATTGAATGAATATTTCATGAAGTATTATTTAAAGTGACCATTTGTGCCCATCACCACCCTACGCTTTGTAGTGGGACTGACACAGTGGACAACGAAGAGGTACCACATGTACAGTAGGGTTGTTTCATTTTTGTATGTTCACTTCCGTCAAGTCTTTCTATTGTTGTCACGTGTGTGTTTCCCAATTTCATCAACCAGAACCAGAGAATGTTACTAGTGCAGTCTTTTCGTGTTACATTATTGTTGCACTGAAACATTTATTATATTATTACAGTCTTAATGTACTCGTCATTAAAATCAGTCAAGAGTTGAATCTTGATGCAAAAATCAAACACTTGAACATCATGTAATCTTCACACACCGTAATCTTCTCCAATGTGTTCTACATACCTCCTCTGTCTCTCTTGGCCCCCTGGCATCCGTTCTATTGTTGTGCATTGTTGAGTATTTTTTCTTTTTTTGGTTGGAGGAAGGCGGCAATACAGGATTTAAAGGACAAATCCTGGAATTTGACGGGACAAATTTGTTTTTTTTCTTTGCATTCCAACAATTAGTGATTTTGTGTCTTCTTTTCTCATCTTCAAATGAAACACACATAATTCTACATCAAGAACAGTGTAAAATCTGTGAATAAGATTTATTCTTTGTCGAAATTTGTTTTTCTTCCCTGTTTTGTGACCTGTCATATTTATTGTGTTTTGTGAAAATACTGGAGTTGCTGTGATTTTGATATTCCAATGTCGTCCACACTGAATCGAGTAAGTGAAATAGAATATTTTGTGAAAACGAGTCAAAAGTAGGCTAGTAATATTTTGAGTTTGGATTAGAAAAATTTGTCTTTTGGCAACTTGTTGCTCAAAAATTAAGAAATCAACAGAGGATTTTTGATACCATTTTGAAAGGGAAAATTCACTGTAGACGATGTTGTGTCAAAATGTATTTTGACACTTGTTGACACGTTTACCCTACAGGTGAAAAAGAATTGCATCTTAACTGTAAAACTAATAATAATTTTCATGATCCTATAAAAACTTTTTCCATCTCGAGTTTTTAGTTCATCAATAAAAAAAATACATTCAACATTCATATCATTCAAAAGAATTTTGATGATGAAATGGAGAAAGTGTTTGGTAAATTCTGATTCTTCATCCAAGTCGAGTATAATTGACAGGAAGCCGGTTTAATTAAAGCACGTTCTCTTTTGTTGACTTACACAGTGTCTTTCACTGATTCAAACAGTTGACCTAATATTGTAGTAGGAAAATTTCTAAAGACTTTTGTTAATTCTGTACCTTTTTTAAAAGAAAATCAGTGTTCGTGACTTTTACTCCCTAGTATTAAGACTGTTTTATTAAAAATAAGGTGCAATTCATGTCTCTTCTTTTGAAGTGCTAATGACACAGCAAAGGTACATAAATATAAATCTCTGAAAAAATTCTTTTGGTATACAGTTGGAATTTGGTTTGAGGGGAGAAAAAACAGTTGTGTAAATAATATGTTTTAGTGTAGTAAAGTCCCATTTACAACAAACAGTTTACATACTTTATGTTATAACTTGTCTGTGTGTGTGGATATTTTTTTCTAGGCTGAAGTTCATGTGGTTGGACCAAGAAGTAGTGACCAGGAACAAATTGACGATAACCATACTGTCTTTTCCCATGGCAAGTCGGAAATTGTGACTTTGGTGTAAAACATTACTGCCTACTACCTGCAACTTTTTTTTACTTGATTGATGCTTCAATTGCCACACCGTAGTTAATCCTACCTACTACTTTAGGATCCCACACTCTACACAGTAAAAATGATTATCAATGGGATGAATTACTACTCAAACACACTGCCGTAATTTTTTTTAAAATAATTTTTTCAAACTTTTTATATTTCTAATTCCTATACTTAATACTTACCTATCGAATTCCTTGTATTATTGTAAGCATATTTTTCTACTCCACTGCCATTGCTCAGATATCAATTCAGGGTTTTTACGCACTCGTATATAATGTAACTAGTTACTATGATCATTTTTGCATAATTTGTTATCTTACAGACATCTGACGTGTGTGTGTTATGTATGGTGTGTTTATTTATGCATCACCAATCACCATCATGTAGGAAGGTTAAGTATTCATAATTGAAATGGTATCATTATCTCTTGTTTTTAAAAAAAAATGAAGTATCTGTCTATCATTTATATATATTTTAATATGGATAGTCTAGGCAGAGTTCAATAGTCGACAAGTTGTGTGTCACATCATGTAATAGAGCTATTAATTATAATGTATCACGCACTACATACTTACATAACATCTCACATTGCCTCTATTACTTTATCAACTAATCTGTAGGTAAGTAATACAGTAGAGATGCCTAGACTTTTTACTACTAGTAGCTTGATATCCAGGTAAAAGCTTCTTTTCATTGTTTCAATTGCACGATGATGAAATAATCCTATCAGCAATCACTAATTTTCATTTATTGTATTATCAACTGTACAATTTTAGTCAAATTTTGACCCTATACACTTGTGTCCATGCGTCTGCTAACTTTTGACAGTATTCTAATTTATGTGCGTCAAGAATGAAAAATATTAGTTTTTAGAGTTGAGGACTTTGACAGAATGGAGTATGACGATTCGTATTGTACATTAACAAAAGTATGTGTGGTGCGAATGAGGCGTTGATAGGTTTTCATTAGTGAATTCACACATGTGAAGTAAATGCCGGTCATTCTGCACGATGATGAATAACAGTTTTTCTCTATAGGCCACTTTGCACTCACAATTCCTTCAAAGAGTATTTTTTTTATTTTTGCGGTGTCACAAAGTAATCAAATTTAATATAATGTGTGATATATAATGGTCATTGCAAAATAAACACATAGGCCGAATTCTTATTGTAGTTACGTACAATATGATAAAAAAATATGGACAAAAAAAGTGTAGAGAGTCCCTAACAAGAAAACTCAAATGGTACGTAATAATAATAATTAGTAGTTCTTCTTGGAAATATTGTCTCTTGCCGGAACTGTACAATTATATTATATGTACATATTAATATTTCATAATAGCCAACATGATGAAATAATTTCGCACATGTACTCGGTCATATATAAGCAAGTTAGTAAGTACTTAGAATGAAACTCCATTTGTAAGAGAGACAACAAAGTTAAAAAAATTGTTCAAAATCCATAGTTTGTTCAAGTACAACTTTGTTCATGTTAACTTCTTTTTATGTATTGAGGATGAGGAAAAAAGACTGTGTGTGTACGGTAGCTTCACACTCTCAGAATATGCGGTTAAGTGACCACACTCTGAGGACAAAAGGAAAATTCGTGCTAATAAACGTGTAGTAGTATATGGCACTGCGGCGAGAACTCGCCGGTTCCTCAAATATGTACTGTGTAGGCATATAATTTTTGACAGTAATAAAACGAAGCATGCAATGTTAACATTAACAAGTTCTTGAAGTTGTTCAAATGATCTATACTCCCTCAAAAACTTATGTGAATTAAATTTTTATGACAGTGAATAGTTTCTAAGCTTTTTGCCTTGTCTTCACACACACACACTCTCATCTCTTCTCTCTCCTTCTCTGTATTTCCCCCTCTATCTATCACCCAGCTTTTGCACACACACACACACACATGGCATTACATGGTATGGTAGTCTGTGGAGAATCATTTTTATAGAGATAGTGAGGTAGCTTACATATAGCCGATTTGGTCTCTCTAAATTTTTTTCATTTGAAGGCTAAAAAGAGGAGTAATGCATAGTACAAAAGAGGGACAATTGTATGTGTGTGTGTGACGGTGATAAGATAGAACGACGAGGGAGAGTAGAGTTGGCTGGTAAATTATTGTAACAATTTTGATAACGTCAGGTTGACAGTCAGTCAGTCAACGAGGGCGGACACTTTGAGGACCGAATCATTCGCGGAACGGTCTACTGCCTACCTTGTACCATGTCCTCTGGTAGGGGATATGCAGTGTGTGCCTGTGTGTGTGAGGGTGTACGTGTAGTATAAAATGCGTCATACCTGAATCTGAATCGAACAATGCACAGTCCTCATGCATGTATAAAATTAGGGAGAGAGAGAGAGAAGTATCTATCTACATCTACATAATATTATAATATGTACAATGAAATAACTAGGTTAGTACAGCATACAACCATGATAAAGGATAATGTGTGTAGATGTGTATTTGGAATACATTTTCCCCTACATATATTTTTAGGAAACTGGTGTGTGGTAGATTGCTTTTGTCGTTGTGTTACATACGTATACTAGAGGGGGGAAATACGGGAATAGTGATTAAGAATTTACGTGTTTGTGTGTGTTGTGTGTAGTGTGTAGGCATAATAGATATCTTGCAATTTTCTATCCAGCTACCCAAAAAAAACGGGTTTCCATTTCACTCATCGTCAGAGGCTACGGACGGTATCAGACGCAGAGCTTTTTCTCTGTCCTGTTGAAGCTCTTCATATCATCTCCTCCTCCTCCTCGTGTCCTCCTCCACCCTGTCATCCTCATCTTCTTTTACTTGTTGATCATATCATTTTTTTTCTCCTCTTTTTCTGTGATTGCAGAACAATGAGTGGCGTCGTGGACCCAGCATTCAAACAGATTCCAAAGTCAACCACATGTTTCCTCATTTGGAGAATTGAGGTTAGTCCTTCCAAGTTTTTTTCTTCTTCTCCTCCTCCTTACTTTATATTTTTCTAATTTAGATACACATTTTTACATGTTTAAAGTCATTCTGAGAGAGAGAAAGATGATGATGCTGACGAGTTTCGTCTCCTCAGTCATCATCACCACATTGTGCTGTGGCTCATTCCACCGTATGATTACAGCGTGTATGTAGAACCGTAAACCGCATCTTATTCACGTTCATCTTTTAGAGGTAGGAACACATTTTTGATACATCATCTTCCTCGTCCTCCTCCATTATATATCCGTATTGTATACTATAGTATTACACTTTTTGGATATATGAAGTTCATGAAAATGGCAACAAAGACGAGAGATTTAGGCTAGGAAAAATGTTTAAACTTGAAAGAACAACTTAACCATGTAATCATATTGCTGTATAATGATGCTCCGAGTCGCCTGTCTCTTTTTTCTCTCTCAGCATTGTCAGCGAAAAATATTACAATTGTTCTTCTCGTAAAGTGTGGAGTGGAGTGTGTGGACGTAAAGTAGGGAGCATGTTATTCTCTCAAGATATTTTTTTGTGAAAAAGACTCGCCCCACAAGAGGAAAGAGTTTTCAAATAATAATATTACTACTATTTATTATCTATTACAATAGGACACACTCTAAGGATGAGACCATTTAACATGTTATCTAAATGTTGTTTGTGCGTGCAGCCTGAGAGACAGAGAGGAAGAAGTTTTAAGAAGAATTTAATTAATATCTGTGAGAATCTGAGATTCTCAAAGCAATGCACCTTGACGGTCAGTTGTTTTGACAAAATGGGAGAGGTACATTTTCTTCCCTTTTAATGAGCAAAATGGGGTTAGTGGAAAACTTCAAGTACACACAATCTGTATTTATTGGTGGAATAAAAGAAATGTCCTGGTGTTTGAAGAGGATATGAATGAGATGTAGAAAAGACAAAGCTAGTTTGTATTTTTCTTTTCTTTAAAATACCACCCAACTCTCTGTCAACCCTTGTCACAACCATCTTGGAGGGTTATCTTCTGTCTTTTTCTGACAAGATAGAACAACAATCTTTTTTACACAATTAGAAACTTTAACTTTAAATATTTTTTCAATTCAAGATCCTTGTGTTAAAAAAGAGGAAGATATTTGTCACAACATTCAAATTGAATTCTTTCAAGACTTGACCTTGTGACTTTATCAATGAGAGTGATTAGGAGTCTTATTTGTCTGACAGAATCTTTTCAAAAGTACAAAGTAACTGTGTGGTAATTAAATGTCAATTTGGTGGGTTGATGTAAGGGTCAATTAGTCTTTACTATGTCCATCACCATAATAATGATTTACTTAGATTTTTCTAGTCTTCAAGCCCAAATTTTCATCATACCAATGACAAAGACATAAATAACAACCACAAATACAAGCTGTTATTAAATTCATTATATGACTACTTTAGTTGTAGTGCGTGTGTGTGTTGACGTTGACTCATTGCCCATGGAACTTATGGTAGGAAGGAATCATATGTGTACTTGACTCAACAGGATTTTTTTGACATATTATTGATAAAACCGTCCAGCATGCCAGACATGTCATTTTAATTGTCAAGTTAATTCCAAGCAAATATGCTAATTAGTAGTAGGAGAGCAACATCAACTCGTATGTATTTTAAAGTTGGAAAAGTTTTTCAACTTGAAATTTCTCATTGTGCACTACTATACTTACACACACACACAAATCACTATCACAAGTATTTTCTGATGGAACCAAGTACCCACTCTGAATTTTAAAAATCCAAGGCTAGTTATAATGCGCCTGCAGTAAACATTTATCAACCCTCTCCTCCAAAATGATTATCTACTTCAAATACTTGCCTATAATTGAGTTACACAGTCTGATTAGAAACTAATATCATGTCATAGTGGAATTGATAAAAACACATAATGATCATGGACAGGATTTTACCTTCAATTTTATATTACACTCCCTACAGAGAGACACATTGCTTCCCCATATTGAGATGTTTATTTTAACCTGTGTATGCTGAATGTTCGCACTTTTGTATTGCGAGAAGTAAATCCACATCTAAATTTATACTTGAGAGAATACAGTTGAATGTAATTAATAAGTTGAATTAATTTTTAAATTTAATTTCACCAACTCGCACACACACACACATCCATGGGCTAAGTAGGGATAGCGTGACAGGATAAATGGGATTTTATATGTCCAATGTACTTCAATTCCATGATACGATACTTTTGTCGTCTAGGTATACTATTCTCTTATAATTCTATTTCGATTTTTTAACCAAAAGGTAGACTCAAAGCTATATACAAATGTGGACAATTTGAACTTGTAAACACATGAATGATGTAACATTTGCCGACATTTTATTAGTTTTTAACAAGTACTATTGCCCCCTTCAGTCTTTTCATCCAATAATTGTAAAAATTTTATTTTGCTGACTTTTTCTGTCAATTCATATTAGACACAAGTTGGTCATTTGTCAAATTTATTATCTGTGGATTAATAGTCCATGACAATTAAACAATCGTCTTATACACGGGGGGAAGTGTATACTCTTGTTAAATCTCATACTTTGTGATAGCACTTTGTGATTCGATAAAAAGAGAGTGAGAGACAATTTAAAGTTGAATCAGTTTCATTGTATACTGAAGAGTTAATCTTATATTACATGTTTCAGAATACATTCCATACAAATTACATAATTGCGTAGATATCACAAACACTCCTATTATTTTTTTTTGGCTATTTTTTTATTGAAGAAGAATGATATGTAATCTTGTTAATATTAGTTATGCAGTAGTATGATATGATGGGATACTTCAAAAAAATTTTGAGCCTCATCCTGGACAAAGTCCTTGTAGGAGAGTTTCTACAGTATGCATTAAATGCATATAAATATTATTTAGTACTGTCTTGTGTGTGAAAGGTAAATAATATGTATCTCAAAGTCAAGGTTAAGCACACACGAAACAGTTTTATAAGTCTTGAGCAATTAGCACCCAAGATTAAAGTCACAATATAAAAAAAGACTTGCATTTTATCCTAGAAAGACAAATGCATGTTTGCCTTGAAAGAATATTGATTTACGGAGTATCATGTATTTAACTGGTTATCTTTTGTTTTTTTTTGTCAAATGCAGAAGCTACAGGTGGTACCCCTGCCAAAAGATCAATACAGCAATTTCTACAATGGAGACGCGTATATTATCTACAGTGCCACAACGCCAGGTATATATATATATATACGGTGCTTACGCAATTTACGTTTACATTTTGCCGTCGACAAATTGTCGAGGAAAAAAAGATTTATTGCATGTATTGATGAGGTTTTTGACGGAAATGTACGCATTTTTCTTTCGTC
This sequence comes from Pygmarrhopalites habei, assembly GCA_009870185.1. Taxonomy (NCBI): domain Eukaryota; kingdom Metazoa; phylum Arthropoda; class Collembola; order Symphypleona; family Arrhopalitidae; genus Pygmarrhopalites; species Pygmarrhopalites habei. The sequence continues at coordinate 12,301 of WJFB01001877.1, forward strand.
GTTTGTTACGTAGTTCCTTTCACTACCAACAAAAAATTAATAATGAAGTTTATCAAACAAGTACATTAGGTACAAAAGGAAAGAAACCCGTAAGGTGAATATAAATAAATAGTCTAACGTTCTTCTTTATCTTCTTCCTCCTCGTCAAACCAAACACTGTCATCATCATCATCTGCCAAGTCATCGAGAATTTCGAGTTGAGTTTCCAATGGAATGTCATCCTCTCCTTTTCTTTCAAACTGGAACTTTAGGTCAAAGTAAAAAATGCTAAATTCCAAATAAATCAATACTGTAGAATATATATATGTTTCTGATTGTTCTAATAAATTACTTATCAGTTCATCTTTAAACACCAAAGGAGGATGATTTCGAACCGTTCTCTCACCACCATTCATAACTTCTCCCAAATGATCTTTAATATCTTTCTTGAGAACGGAGGGTTCTTTGCTTGATAGACCGTACTCCTTCATAATCTTGACAACTTGAACAATTGAACTCTTGTCGTAGAGGTGATAAATTTCATATCGAGTATGATTAGTCACCATCGCTGGTTTCTCCTCCTTAGCCATCAGGACTATCATCTTTTTGACCATTTGAATTTGGTAATTATCCTCACCACCAGCAACAAATTTCGCATTGGCAACATCCATCTGGTGTCCCTGAAACAAAAAAAACCACACACATAAACAGAATTAACACAAGATTTAAAAATAATTCAAAATTATTATTATTATTTTGTTTTTTTTATTAACGTGTTTTCATTGTGGCCAGCGGCCCTTACAACACCAAGTTTTTACAAAAGGATGCGTATGCATGATCAAATAATTCAAAATACTTTAGTATTGTATTTGGTTAATACCTCTCCCTCACAATGTGAGTGTAGACTCGTACAGGCTAGTCCTTTCATCATGGAATATAGGATCTTTCTGATGTGATGCCAAGGAGTAGGTTGCGACGTAAACATGATGAGCTATGAAATTGAACAACAAACAAAATACAAGAATAAAATAATAATTTGCATTCAATCAAATCAAACTTGAAAATATTTAACCGAGAAATCACAATATATGTACTCACAACCAGCCTTCTTTTTTGGTTTGTTCTTATTACAACCATCGATGTGAATCTGCTCGTTACACGTATTGATCATCTGACGATACACTCGAATCTGACTAGGCTAAAGAAAAAAATGCCAAGATTAGTTGCCAGTAACCCTTTTCCACACAACTCTTCTCAAAATTAAATGTAATAATATATATTTTTTTAGAAAAGGACTTACAGGAGGAACTTTCAGATTCAATTCACCATTAGAACATCTCACCTCATGTATCTTGCGATTCTTCTCTTACTAGTAACCCTTACAACAAGTAGAGCATGTGAATCTAGGTTCCCGATTTGGAGGAGGACAAGGGCGCTGTTGATGTTTTTTCAAGGTATTTGGATAATGAAATTTTCGTCGACAGAGTCCACATTCAAATTGAGGTTGGGGATGATGAATGGCTGAGTACTTTTCGTGAAGAATTAAATGATCTTTCGAAGTAGTTTCAAAGTCACATCCCTCTCCTATTCTGCATTGAAATTTCTCAGCATTTGGGTCATGAACTTTCCTGTGCCACAGTTACCCACAGTTATGAGCTAAAGTGGAAATTTTGAAGCAGGTTGGACAAGTGCGAGGACGAAGGTCATGTGTGGACATGTGAATTTTCAGTCGGCAAGGGAATTCGAATGTCTTGGTACATATTCTACAAGAATAAACGGGTTGTTCAACTGTTTCTCCCTTTTCATCAGCTTCTTGATGCAACAATTCCATTAGACTCTTACATGACTCGCCATTGAATTGAATTCCATCGTGATTATTTTGATAGTGCAATGTCATGTTACCATATCCCTTCTCCATCCTCCCACACACCAGACAACAATATTTGTATTTTTCAGAATGATCTTCTTGTACGTGTGTGTACAGGTTTCTGGCTTCCTTGTATCCTTTGTCACAGCCAGGAACGGTGCAGGGAAACTTGTGTTTCTTCTTGGATAATCTTTTGATTTTTTCAATTTTTACTGGATCAGTCTCAACACATTGACTAGGTGTTAATTTACTCCCTTTATGTGTTCTTTTCAAATGATTAAACATTGTTTTTATATTTTGACACAAATAAGCTGGGCAGACAGAACAAGCAAAAAACTTTGATTTGTCCCGTTTCTGTAATAAATATACTTTGAGTTCATTATCATCATCATGATTAAAGGGTCGCATTCTACATTGGATAAATAATGTAAAATGTAAAAACATTGTACCTTAGATTTTGCTCTTCCTTGTTGAGAGAATCTTTCCCATTGGTATTGCTTGATCCTGGTAAGTCATCGTCCAACCTTTTCTTCTTTGCTGGCTTGACCTCTGGAACATCATCATTCTCCGACTCTGAGGACTGGACAATTATTCTTTTGTACTTCTTCTTTCCTCTGACTACCACACACAAACAAACAGCGGAAAATGAATCAACCGGCTTTTCATGAACAAATGTAAAAATGACAATCGAATTTCAACTTACCTTTTATTCTAGAGCCACTCATTCTGGCAACCACCGGTCGGTTCTCGCTAATTAATGCACATTAACTAACTGGAATCCTACTTTTAATGCTAACGTGACCAGCGAGCATGCAGCGAGCAGGAATTTTCCTGCCGTATATTTGAACTACTCAAAGCGCGCGCAAACCAAGGATGTAGCTCTCAATCAGGTATTTGGCTAGTGCAATAGATTTGAGCTACCCTTTTGACCTTTGTTAAAAGAGCTACCCTTTAAGACCGTGGTCCCCATTTGAGTAAAAGAACCGATCCGATTTTTGTAACCTCGTAAACTGGGTACCTGACCCATACGGAAAGCGGCTGTTGGTAGAAAATAGAAAATGATTTTTTCACTTATTATTAATCAGTACCACTCTACAGTGCCACAGAATCGGGTTAGAAAATATTCAGATTTTTTTGTTTTGAACCGATGAGTAATAACAGCAAACATTGTATTATTATTATGAAAGGAAGGAACCTTAAAGTTCATAGTAGTATATACTCACATACAATGGGGTTGATTATTTATTTTTGAAAATCTAACAAACAAAATTGTATTTACAGGACAGCCAGGTGGGATCAACCTCAAGGTACAATACCAAGGGCGTTTACACATTTCCTCAGTTAATGGCGTAAATATTGCCGCTTCCATGAAATTACCGAAGCGTGGATGGGATATGGGATGGGATGCATTGGGGATGTGAATTAAATTCCCCAATTCCTCACATATCATCCCTAGAACGAGAGGCTATTCCTGGTAGTGCATTGCATAATCTCGTTCTTGACGTGAATAAATGGTTTCAAGTTGAAATGTATAATGCACACACACACACTAGTTCACGTCAATGTGTATTATTATGGTAGATAGTTATTGATTATTTTCTCATAGCCTAATCTCTTTTTTATATAAAAAGAGATAAACACAATATTATATCGCAGGATAGATGACACAGGAAATTAGCTTAAAGAAATTTGTGAAAACTTGGTCATATGTTTTTAAAGGAGATACCTAGTCTGTCTTTTGCCGTAGTAGATTGCTTTCACTTTTCTAGTTGCAGGACAAAGTCAAGGGAAAATAACCCGTATGATGTAGGTAGTATAATGAGTCATATATGATCCAAGTTAGTTAAAAGTCAAAACCTGTTTATAGGCGAGAAAATTTTTTTTTGGGAAAATGCTCAGTTTCTTTATGTTGCACCGCTTGTGAAAACACTTTCTTTTTTTTCACGGTAGTAAAAGTGCTGCATATAATTTATTATGATGCGGCTGTTTTCTTATTAAGTTTTTAAGCTCGAATTCTTGGCGGAAGTAAAAATAGAAGGTCAAAGGCTGATTTGTCTAAAATATTATTACCACATTACAGGTCAAAGAAGCTAAAGCCTTGGAACAGCATATTCATTTTTGGCTAGGAACTGATGTTAGTCAAGATGAAGGTTTGTTTTTATTCTCCGAAATTGTTTGTATATTTCATGTGCACATAGTATTTTAATCATATAATTAATTAATTTCTAGCTGGAGTGGCTGCATATAAGTCTGTTGAATTGGATGACTTCCTTGGGGTAAGCAGAATTACAAACAATTATTCACAATTCCTGTGAACACAACTTGAAATATAAATTAATTTTGTGGTCATGAAGCTATTTTTGCTTTTTACACACATTTGACATATTATAATAGCAGACCTTATTGATGTTTCTAGGGTCAACCTATACAACATAGGGAAACGGAAGGAAACGAATCACAACGGTTTCGCTCGTACTTTCCTAATGGAATTAGGTATGCACTTATTTCCTTTTTTCATGCTCTTCTTGTCAAGCGTTTCATTATTTTTCTAAACGATTGTTTTGTGTATTCCATTTCACTACAGACTTTTACAAGGTGGTGTGGCTTCTGGATTTACTAATGTGAGCAAAGTATTTAATCCCAGACTCTTTGCAGTCAAAGGAAAGAGAAGACCCGTTGTTCGTCAGTGTACCAAAGGTGAGATAGTTTCTACAATAGAAATTTATATAATTTTCGCTGAGTTTATGACAAAGTTGAGTAATAATACGATAACTAATAAATAAACTTACAATTTGAACATTTTCATTACAATCTTTAGTTAGCTGGTCTGAGATGAATCCTGGAGGTAAGTTTTTTCATCAATTATATTATTTTACTGTCGTTACAGTAGAAATTAGATGGGCAAAGTCATTTATATTTTTTGTAATACATTTCTTTTAGATGTGTTCCTACTTCAACTCAAGGAAGCGGTTTTTGTATGGGAAGGGAAAACTGCAAATAATATGGAGAAATTGTCTGCAGCAAAGGTAACGATCATCATGTATTAAATAATGAAAACGAAAAACTCGTTTTAATGATTTATCGGAATGATAAATGGATTTATCTCTTCTCTAGGTTGCACAACAATTGAAAGCGGAAACAGGTGGAACCGCAACAATCGTTTTTGTTGAAGATGGGAATGAGGAGCGCTTGCCAGAGATTGAAAGGAAAGTATTCGAGTCAAAGCTTCCCATGAAAGAGAAAAAATTGATGCGGGCAGCAACAGAGTTTTCTGATGACCAGCAAGAGACTAAAGTAGGCAATCAAATTAAATTATATCGATGTTCTGATGACGAAGGAACGTTGCGAGTAACAGAGGTGAAAACTGGGCCCCTCCATCAAAGTGATTTAAATTCTGGAGTGAGTAAACCATTTTTTCAGATAATTTTTTAATTTTTTACTTATTTGCTAAAAAGTGTACGACTGTATGCTTATTATATGTTGTATTTTAATACAGGATTCGTTCATTGTCGACAATGGAAGTCAAGGTGTTTGGGCTTGGATCGGAAAGAAAGCTTCAGCGAAAGAAAGAATCGAAGCCATGCGAAATGCTCAAGGTTTTAATGTTAAGGTGATTTGAATATACAAATATGTTACTGTAATGTAAATGAAGAGCTTCTAGTGCGGTACCAATGACTGACTGAGATAGATATTCATTGAGTAATATTTGAAAACGATTATAATTGGACTCTTAGAAAAACTACCCACCAAACACACCTGTGACAAGAGTCATTGACGGCGGAGAACCCGAGGAATTCAAGTCACTTTTCTCCAGGTGGAAGGTAAAGAATGAAACTGTTGGATTTGGACGACAACATTCCACAGGAAGAGGTATTGCCCAGATTGTTCAAACAAGTTTTGATGCAACAACACTTCATGAGCAGCCAAAATTAGCAGCAAGGGCGCAAATGCTGGATGATGGCACTGGAAGGAAAGAAGTTTATAAAATCCACAAGTGAGTGCATGTAGCAAACATTTTTCTTGTGACTAATTCTAAGCTGGAAGATAGATAAAAGAAATCGTACAGTTTGAACTGAGCATAAAATTGTTGTTTTATTTAGTTTTGAATTAGTGGAAGTGCCAAAGGATAAGCATGGAAGTTTCTTTGAACATGATTGCTATGTGATTAAGTATACTACAATCGGACCTCGTGAACATATTTTGGTGTACTATTGGCTGGTGAGTACCTCTAAATATCTATACCTAGTACCTAGATATTTAACAACAAGAAAATTAATTTTAATACATGTATCTAATGGTGTAGGGGTCAAAAGCGACCAATGAAGACCGAGGAGCTGCCGCTTTGCAGACCGGTGAGTGAATGACAGTTTTTAATTGTTGATCAAAGAATTGTCTAATTTATTAAATATTTGGTGTTTTTTTTTCAGTTGCACTTGATGATGCAGTCGATGGACAGGCAGTTCAAATTCGTGTCATTCAGGGAAAAGAACCTCCCCATTTTATTGCAATTTTCGGAGGTCAAATGACCGTGTATTTGGGGGATGCAGATGATTCCGGATATGAACCCGTTAAGCCATGGCAAGTTTGAAAAAAAAATTTAAGACTTACAATTGGGAATCGAATGGAGAGTAAAATTGTCTAATAATTATTATTATACTTAGTAAGTTGTGACATTTTTTAAATAACTATATGTTATCTGGTCACATACAGGTTAATACAAATTCGTGGAGGGACCCCACATGAAGCTAGAGCCATTCAAGTTGCACGTAAGTTTTATTAATGTATTTCATTTTTAACTAGTAAAGTCCCCACATCGTCCTCACTTTAAATAACTTGATTTCACATTCCCTTTAGTTCGAGGTGCTTCTTTAAATTCAAACGATGTTTTCTTGCTCGTTGGAAAGGAGACAACTTATTTATGGTGCGGCAAAGGTAATGTACAATAGGTTCTTCTTGAACATTTTGAACATATTTCTAACAATTTTGTCAAGAACTGAATAGTGTACACTAGCCAAGATGTCATTATTTTTCTTAATTGTAAAAATAACCTTCTATTGTTCACTAGGATGTACTGGAGATGAACGAGAGATAGCAAAGAAGATAGCAACAAGGGATAGAGTAGCTTATGTCACTGTTTATGAAGGTACGTACATGACTCAATCATGACAATGTAAATTTCATTACAAACCATAACAAATATTCAGATATTATAGTTGCTTACAGTAAAACATTCATTGTACTAATTAGTAATATAAACAACTTTTCAAATATTTCAGGACAAGAGAAGGCTGAATTTTGGGAAGCCATTGGGGGAAAGGAAGATTATGCGTCGGACAAACGATTGGCTGTTGAAGACTACAAAGATACACCACCAAGACTTTTCCAAATCTCCAATGCCACTGGAAATTTAAAAGGTATTTAGTAATTTCCTATGCATTATTAAATACATAGTGGGTTGTTATGTTTTTGAAAAAATATAAATGTTGAAAACAAATATATTTATAAGTTGAATTATTTTTTTTTTTAAAAATTAGCCGAAGAAGTGATCAATTTTGGACAAATCGACTTAGTAGAGGTAACAATTATTACGCTTTTGAAACATTTGGAATTCACTTTACTAGTAACAAGGCAATTTAATTTCATAGAATATTATCTATATTTTCACAAATTTACTAGGATGACGTAATGCTTCTGGATGCTGGTGAGGAACATGTTACAATTTACATTTTTCCGTGTTATTAGTCGTTACTACAGTACAGTACTTTACTAATTTTCATTTCTTCAAACAGGCCACACAGTCTTCTTATGGTTCGGAAAGGATTCCAATAAGGAAGAGCAGAATGGTTCCATCAAATTGTCCCAAAATTATTTACGCTCTGACCCTTCTGGTAGAGATATGGACACTGCCATTTTAGTAGTTAAGCAAGGGTTCGAGCCACCGACATTTACTGGATTCTTTGGATTTTGGGATAGATCGATATGGAATGTGAGTATATAACACACAAAATAATCGCTCATGTGATGATGACAACAAAGAGCAATAAAAATTTTACATAATCTCTTTCTTTGTAGGAAAACAAATCGTTTGCGGAATTGAAAGCAGAATTACAATCGGATCAACCAATTCTTGACGCATCAGTTCTCGACTTGGGTCATATGAATGGAATTGATTACAAATCTTCAGCAAAATATCCTTTAGAAAAATTGGTTGAAAAAGATGCTGAAAAATTGCCTGCTGACGTGAATCCAGCCCACAAAGAGGTGAAATTAGATTTTCTATTACTAATTTGATTATTATGGGTTTTTACCTTTAAGAAAAGGTTATGAGATGTGTTACTAATATAATTGTAATTTGACTGGCAGATGCATTTGAATGAGGATGACTTTAAACGCCTTTTCAAGATGGACTATAAATCATTCTCTGAATTACCCCAATGGAAAAAGCAGCAAGTGAAGAAATCGTTGGGACTTTTTTAGTTCCTACCATCCGGCCATTTGAATCAATACTACTACTAGCACAATGTCCTAAATGTGTTACAGTTGTTTAGACATCTATTCATTATAATTAATTTTAGTGTGGCAAGACTTTCGGTGCAAGGAAACGCAAACAAAATAAGTACATATTATAGTTCAATATGTCAAGTTATTTTTTGTATACTTCTACAAGACATCCTGTACCGTTGGTTATTTTACCGTGTTTGTGACAATGTCGACGTTACATGAACTTTGTTGACTTTTAATTTTTTTTGACAGAATGTCAATGAACGGCAATCAAAAAAACTGTATTCAATTTGACTTGACTTGTATTCAGATTGAACATTTCTTCCATTTCGTGCAATCGTCATTAAAATGTGATTATAGCTTTGGATAATAAATAATTTATTGGTGAAAACTTGTCGTAATTATTTAACATTTACATTAAAGTAATCAACAAATGGCAGACATTTCGCCACGAAGGTTAAAATCCTTATGTACATACATGTAAAATATTTTATACCTTGAAAAGTCAACTTTTATCTGAAATCGCTTTAAAATGACCACCACTGTCCGTAGTAGGACTAGTTGAAGCTTCAATTTCTTCAATTTCATCATCATCGAAACAATCTTGAAGATTTCCCAAAGGATCTTGATGTTCCTCAACGTCATCTTCATTGTCCTCTTCTTCATCTTCTTCCTCCTCTTCATCGTCATCAAAATAATCTGTCAAGTTGTGAATTTTTGGTGCGGCATGGACATCAATAGATTCTTCAAATGTTATTGCAAACGGTTCAGCTTTGGCCACCTTGATATTTTTTGCTTTAGTAGATGTGGTAGTTCGAATTCGTTTTTTCGGTTGCTTCCTTGGTTTAACTTTCAGTTGAGCAACAGGTATGATTCCTCCTGGTCCTAAACGAATTGGTTCCAACACAACTGACTTGATCTTTCCTGGTAAATAAATTATTCAATAGCCTTATTATTTACATGCTCAAGAAATTTCCAAAATTTTTAATTCTTGGCTCAAAATTAAAAATGACAAATTGTATTCGAAACTATATTTTATTCGACAAATGCTCTTTACCTAAACTGTGAAGCCGAACTTCGATACACCGAGTCATGCAATAACGACAAAACTCTAACACATCAACATCAAGGTAGCCGAATCTTGGATCACATTCAATGTCCTCGGAATTGTTAAATCTCACGGTCAGTGCTCCTTCAAGTTCTTGAATTTCCGGAACCATTAAATCGCAAAACTGAAACAAATGAAAAAGATAAAGAAACATAACATACAGCTACCAAGTGTAGACAATAAAACTTGTATTTTCTTAAAAATATTACAAAATCCAAGGTTTTTGTCGTTTTAAAGTCGTAGGCATGAATTACAATGTGTGTATAAGTACCTGATAAAACATTTGAGCTTTGGGTGGGATTCTGTCAGGTCTAAATTTATGATAACACTCATTGTCAGATTGGTCTACATCCTGGTGACTACGATATTCCACTGCAAGTTAAAAAACAACAAAAATGTTTTAGCATATAAAATGTATTGTGAATATTACTTTTACAAAAAAAAGAAACAAAGAATATTCATGTACTTGGAAATCGAAAATCCACAAGCTGATACACAAAGGCAGTTTTATGCTTTCGAGGGTCATATCCAAGTCGAATCCAAAAAGATCGCCAAGGTCCGTTGGTACTGTAGTAAGCTACAGTTGGCAAAATATACTTTAAATGTTCTGTTGAAAACTTTGTTGCATATTCCAAGGCAAGTTTCGTCCACACCGGCCGTTCAGCGAAAAGTTCCCTCACAGTATCCATTTTTTTACCAGTGAGCATTTTGTTGGTACAGTCATCAATGGCTTGGGGAAAGGGTGCATTTGGAATAATAGTTTCCATACCATTCCAATGAAAATGAACTATATGTGTGTAGACAGATCGCCTTGATCTGGTTGAATTAACTTCAGTATCATCTTCTAAAGTGAGTTGAGAAGGATCCTGTTCAGTGTTTATGAGTGGAATCTTGAATAAATTGTGCTAGGAATAAAAATGCAAAGATAACATCAATAATCCTTCCAACTACAAAGGAACACCAAAAAGTTTTCACAAATCTTTTCAGTCTTAATATATACTATAGATATAAAGTTTTACCAATGGTTTATCAAATTTGGACATGTGCATGGGAAGATAAAAGGGTTGACTTGGTTTGGTACCATTTTCCATGTTGACAGCATCATACAAAACCCCATTATCCGGATCTCCAAAACTAGGGAATATATCATCAGTGATGGAAATGTGTTCACCATCTTCATTACGAATCATTGGCAAGTATTGAAAATCAGAGACACCTTTAACATAAAAACAAAAAATTAATGATGTCATGTGAAAGTTGATTTTTAAATACCATAAAAATTCTTTCACTTTGAACTTCAAAGTTGGAAGTGAATATGTACCATTAAATTCATAAACTTTGCTGATCACACCCAATGGTTCCAATTGAATGTCAGTTACTGGAGGACGATAATCACCTTTAGGTACTGAGATTGACGACTTGACCCGACCAATATCCTTTTGTTTAAGTATTTGTCCCACTAGCAGGATACAATTAGATTATAAATTATGTTAATCTAAATTATAGTCATGGAATTTAGAAACATGAGCTTAAAACGTCTAATAAAATATAAAATTTTGAATATAAAGTACCTAGAGCGGAATGGTCTGATTTTTCATATTTAGCTTCAACCTGGTCCATGATCTTTTCCTCTTGTTCTATTAAAGTTTTTATAAATTCAGTCTTATCTGGTTGTGTTGTTGTCGAGTTTTCTGGGTCAACAGGTAAAGAAAAAATATGTTCAACTTGACCCTTGTCTTCTCCACCACTATCTTCACCTTCGTCCAAGTCAATTAAAATTACTTGCTTTGCCAAATCATTAACAGGCGTTTCTTTCGACTCTGGATTATTTTTCTTTTTTCGTTGTCGAACTTTGATGAGTAGACCACAGGTTGTTCTTCCAGTAGCAAAAACAGGATTACAAAATATTTCTCCAGGTCGATATCTAAGTTCTAATCTTTTGGGTGGATGATGAAACACCTGTAAAAATCAATAACTAAAGTTAGTATTCCAAAAAACGAGTATAATAATATTATACTTTTGCATCATCTTCTTACTTCTGAGACACGAATTGTTCCACCGAGGGTTCGAAGGGCCATTGACGGGTTTTCCACAACTCCAGGATACTCAACATTGGTTAGACGAGTGAGATTTGATCGGACAATCACATTTGTAACATTTGCTTTCAATCCAGTTGTCTCTATCGGTTGAATTATTTCATTCACATATTCTGTCGATGGTTGCGGAGGAATTTTCTTCTTTGCTGCTTTCGAATAGGCTCTACGTTCAATGTGATTCAAAACCCTTTTAACAACCCTAGAAATTGTTACTTTGTCTTCCGATTCAATTTTGTCCCCTTCCTCCTCTGGGTCGTCCATAATTTGAGACTTTTGACACACCGAAAAATAAAATCCAAAATACGAAATCAAACAAAATTCAAAAATCCAACACGCGCTTTGTGCAGATGCCCTTGGCCGTTGTCAAAATATTTGCCATGTGTTTTTTGGTCTTGGTCAATGAAATAAATGCAAAATTGCCTTAATTATAGTGTAATTGATTAATTTATTTGCAAGATTTTTAAACAAAAATTTCATCACTTATTCACAATGTATTTAAAAATTTTACGAGTACAAAATGTGAAGGGATATGTATGCCGACAGCTTTTAATTTACTCATTAATCGACATGCACATACTACACCGTCTCACAGCTCCTCCCATGACTGAACTGTTAATAAATGTGCACTGATTACAAGTCCAATTAATCATTTCCTGTGGAATTATTACTGGTTCATCATCAGAGCCCATATCGTTGTAATCCATGCTGTTCGACCCATGACTGACGGAAGAGGGGCCAGGTTGAGACACCGTGGAAGCTTCTACTAGAGATTTTACCTGCAATAGTAACATGAGAATATTAGTTTAGAAAATTTCTCGAATATGCTATATTGACAGCACGTTAAAAAATAGATTAACTTTTATACCGTTTGCCAATGTTCGGATGCAGCCCAGTCTTCAGCGGCAACTGCATTACCAGAACGCACTGCCTCAATTAAAGGACCAATGTACTCCCGCATTGGGTAAATATCCATCAGGGCAATATAGATGAGAAAATGAAAATCACTAGCAATCGACAAAAATGTTTTATCT
>WJFB01001878.1:0-24877 GCA_009870185.1 Pygmarrhopalites habei
ATGAGTCAAAGGATGTAGTATGAACGTTAGACTCAATCAGATAATAATAATAATATTATTGTTACTAAATTATGGAGAGATACCTCAACTCCCTCACTAAATCCACAAGGACAATATATTTGAAAGTAGAAAAACAAGATTCTGTGCAGGGGATAGTCCTTAAAAATGAACAATAAGACGAAAAAAAATCTTTCCAGGGCTACGGGAATATCCTGACCTAGAACTTGAGACAGTCTGAAAGGGAAAGTAAATGTACCCTGTGCCATGCTCTATTAGGACATGGATTTTAAAATAGCTCACCACCAGCCTACCCTATTAACCCTTAATACTACCTACTATATATTTGTTATACTCGAAGGGGCATACGCACAAAGGGTCCTCCTGCCCTTGAAAGTCAACAAAGCGGACAAAAATACCACGACAAAAATAAAGGTCACAAACACATGAAGGTTAGTCATCACCCACATTATTAATTTACTAAAAATAGAGAGAGAAAAAAATTAGTTGTTTTCCTTACCCATATACAATGTGGTTGTTGACTTGCCCAATGCAGTGTTTGCCATGTCACATATTTTGAATCAATTGTTGAATTGATGGCAAACAAATTGTCCAAATTGTGATCAAAACACAGACCCACATCATTCACTCCACTATCAATTTCTGCCTGCTGGCTTAATAATTCGTAATAAAATATTTGTGATTTCGACCAAAGGTACCAGAATGACGTTGAAGATGCCAACACACTGAGAACGGCATAAATTCCGAGGCTCGGTAATGGAAGTCGATCCAGGGATAATTCGATAGAATCCATTTCTTCAAATGATGATTAAAATCATTTATAACTTAAATTATTTGGACTGAACGTCCAACGTAAAAATAAAACACGCAGTCCACTGTGTGGATCACAAAAGACTGCCATTCAGACCAACCGCTGATGCGATGTCCTTGAGTGAAGCGGTCCACCCTTCTACTTGAATTCTGACTGACCAATCGCAACATTTCTTCTAACTGATACTGATGCTAACTGACTGTTAATTTTTATTTAATTTTTGCTCTGTTTGTGCCTTCGTCGGAACAATGGATTTAGGAGAGTCTTTTTCTCCCCAATATTTTTCACCAGAAGACATTATCGCATATCAAATCCGAGTACCCTGTCGGACAGATGTTATCCTTCCAAATTTCGGTAACAAATGTCAATCTCTTTTTATTTGTTTTTTTCTTGCACAGCAAAGTACTAATTAATTTTATTTTTTCTTTCTTGTAGGATTTTTAGAACCTTCTCTGAATGCTGAAGATTTGCCTGCTAAAACTCAAATTGAATTACCTCTTTGGGCTGCACGAGCAATGTCCGCTAGAAAAAATGTCACGGCTAAAATTCCAAAAATGTACAAGGAAGCATACAGGTGAATTTTAAAGAGAGAATTTTATCACTAAACAATTAAGTTATTTGTAGTCAATTTAATGATGATGTGATAATCGTTATTTATTTTAAAATATATTACAGAGAAGCTCTCAAGGCAGACCCTTCTGTCGTCGATTTGAATAAGATGGGGCCAAATTTTTATCAATCTGGACTACATTTATTATCCGCCCTTGAATATGACGAAGCTAAAGAAGTTGGAGACGTCCTACCGCATGTAAAAATAAATGAAGTACAATTAATTACACTCAAAGAGTACAAAGTAAAGATACTCTTTGACTACTAGAACAATGAAATGAAAACTGTCGTCCGTGAGACTTTCTTTTTTGATTTATTCAATTTTTTTTTATTTACTATGATTAATATCGTTGATAGGTGCTACAAAATCGCCTTCTTAGTATAGCGGATTCTTACTCTTACACCAAAACATTGAAAGCGGCTGATGACGACTGTCTACTTAACTGTGGTTCCCTCATGAAGGACAGTCACATGGATATTGTAGAACAACAAATATTTCAAAACTCCAAAGCATCCTTTGAATCTCTTTTATCTTGGCTTGAAAAATAGACAATGATTATATTATATTTGTCTTTTATATTGTCCATCTCTAATTATTTTATATAATGTATTTGACTTTTTACTTTTTTTAAAAAATATGACTGTAAATACCCAGCTCTACATCTTTTCTTCCAAATTAATTAAGGTACTAGGTTAAGGTATTTAGAAGACTCTGAGCACTTTTTGAAATTTACATTCTGTATATATATTTTATACAAGCACAGATTACACATCAAGGTCCTTGATTCAAAGTACATCGAAATTCCAGTTTGTAGTTGCCATTTTCTGATTCCTTGATGCTATCCGTGGGTGTCTCCAAAATTTAATGAAATACAATATTGATTCAATTAATTGATTTTTCGTCAACCCTGCACTACCCGCATATTTTTACCGCATCTGATTGAAAATAACATAATTTTTAAGGTTCATAAAATGATAGTTCAGAAGATTCTAGCAACAAGACCATCAAGAAAAATAACTATAAATTATCAACAACAAACAAGACTGGAATAAACATCTTATTACAACAACAACAAAAATCAACAAGTGTGTTGTATTACAACTAGTATCATACATCATGTTCAATAGAAATTGGCTAAATAGTTTTTCGAGCAACTATAATAATAATGACAAAATAATCAAAAATAATAATAAGTAAACGAGCATCGAACAATGCCCACGATAATGTCTAAAGTCATTCATCACTAAATTACATAATGAATTTATATTTATACATACTTAGATGTATATTTTTCATAGAAAGTGAAACTAGATTTTTTTAAATAAAATAAATATTTATATGAGCTTTTGACTACTTGAAAACAAATCCCCTGTTCGACGAGACGAAAAAAACAACAATTTACCTAAATAATTAGTTATATTGGATTTTTGGCATACCTAGCCTAGTTTCACAACTGAGTATCTATAACCTATATGCTAATGCTTAGATTTGATTGTCCCCAGCATACTTGGAGGAGTCATGATAGACTCGGTCCACACTTGACTTTTAATATATGTTCAGTTTAAGTAAACGAGTTCCCTTTCCGTGATCTATAGCAGTCACACACATGAAAGTGGATTCATTTCGTTTTTCTTCCTAAGCTATGTGATACAGGTACGCTTAAATATAATGTATGCATTTATAGTACATACATTTATTATCTACGTTCGTTCGAGCCTTTGTCAGACATTCTAGTCTCAAAATAATATTTTTTTGAAAATATTCATACTGCATGTCGTGGTATATATATATATATAATTTTATATATCATCTCATAATAATGTAATAAACTTTTTTTTAAAAACTCTATATAATATGCATAATGTATGAAATTATGTCTCTATCATGACTATCATAAGCTGCATATCATCAAAATTTGCTACGCATAACTAGGATCTGTATCAAGTAGAGGCTCCGTCTTGAAAGCCATGTGTGGACTGACCATTTGATATGATGGCTGTGAATCTTCATCTGTTAACAAACAAAAATTACATGAGTACATTGAACTACCATCTTCTTGGACACCTCTTCACACACTTTTATATCATATTCCACGTGGTGGAGAGACGATGCGTTGAAAAAATTGGCATGAAAATATCAATGATACCTGAGAGAGCGAGTAGCCCAGAATTATTATTAGTTGCCATTTGAGAGTCTCTGCTAGAATTTGTGGGTGAGACGGTCTCATCATTTCCTCCAGGTGAGACCAAAGTTCCATTACCAGAGGCTTCTGCAAATAAATAAAATTCATTCACTTCAACAACAGTGTATAAAACAATTGTTATGTCAATCCATTGTATCTAAAAATTCAAATGAAAGAATAATAACAATCGATGTGTATTGAATTGGCTGACCTCCAAGGAGCATTTCCTGTAAAAGATTATCAATTCGAGCCATGCCAAACAGCTTGGCAAACTGAATTTGTTCTATCATTTGCCAACTGATGGATTGAAGAGCTGGTAATGTAAGGAGAATTTCGCCGAATCGACCTGAAAATAGATCAAAAATAGACCTTAGCGTCAAAACCACTTGTCCTTAAATAGATTTAAATAAATAAAAAATTATTTGCCACAATCATTACCTCTAGAGTCATACTGGCGGTCACTTATATAGTCTTCCTAAAATAAAAATAAAATTATATATTTGAAGATGTTTTACCAATAAATAAATCAAAATTCATAATTTCCAGCTATCAAGAGGACAGGACAATGTATACTAGAGTAGTAAAGTAAATTTTCAACTTACTAGCAGAAGTTGAACCTGGAACCTAAGTGCTTTTATTCTGTGTGGTTCTAAATAATGAAAACATACAATCGTATATTAAAAGGATCTTTAAAAAGATATTTATTTGAAATAAATTATTTCATAAAAAATCAAAATACAATTCTAGCCTAAGTAATACTGGTAATAAATAAATGTATACTACTCACCACCTAATCCTATTGAATCAGGACATCATAGAAAAGAAAGAAGAGTAATTGGTTTCATAACTAATTTCTCCCATTCATTAACAGAATAATATTAGAAAAAGAGATTATTGACTTACCACGCGCATCTACAATAAATTTACAAAATAAACAATTTCATTAACATGACAAAAATACAATAAATGTGGGGATATTTGTCCCACAACAAGAGTTATTTATATTTTATATTAGTTGAACTCACTTGGGTCAAAGAAAACTATGGCTTTGAGACAGGCAAATTCTGTGTCATCAATATTAATATCTCTCAGAGGCTTTACTAGTTCATCAATGACACGACAACTAACTCTGCTTACATCTGTAAATGTTTTTGAAAAAATAATAAAACGATCAATAATAAAACTGATACTTTCATATAAAGTTCGTCAAAATATGATATATCCGAACCTGCTGCTTGACGAGGAAGGACAAAGTCGTTGCCCAGAAGTAGGACATCTTTAAAATTCATTGACCTACGTGCCACTCCTAGCAGTAAGTGCTCACCAGCATGAGCACGAAGTAAGGCGACCTGTAATCATTGATTTTAAAAATGAAGTAAAGACAAATGACCTTAGTAGTCGACAATTATAGTAATTAATTAAGGTGTTCAAAATAAAAAAACCTGATCATCCAATCGGAGATCCTGAAAGGTAGGAATGTATTTAGCCCATTCTACGAGGACAAGAAGTTGCATTTTCATCGAGTCACAAATGTCATTGACGGTGGCAATTTTCTTTGTCCTGATGTTAAATTCGTTCACATTTGTCTGGAAATAAAATAAGTGATTACACAATTAATATTAAAAACAACAGATAGGAAAAGATTGCACTTCTACATATAAATAGCAATTGGCAACTCCTATATGTTTATGATTGATGAAAAATACTGGTAGTAACTAAGTGACACTGCACATGTATCTACATTCTCATGTAATAATATGATGTTATAACAGACAGTATATCAATGTATCTTATAAAATTGAGCCAGAAAACAAAACTATACAAAAATACTACACAAATCATTTCTTTCTTTCATTTCTTTTCTCTTCTTCCTTATAGTTAAAAATGTATGAAAATATAAACGCCAACATATTAGTAGGCATGTACCATTTCACTCTGTAATTATCAGCATAAATAATTTTAAAAATACACTAAACTACTTGCTCCAACTAGTTGCATCCAATTCTCCAGCTTAGAGTTCTCTTTTTTTGCCATCTGCAATGACTATCGACTATCACACATGGGGCAATATGAGCCAACAAGAAGAATAAATACTATTTAGTCGAAAGCAAACAATAATTTCGTCAATGATAATAATCTCGTGGTCCTGAACCCAAAAATATTCCAATTGTCATTAATGTATACCCTTCATCCGATAAAAACGGAAATTCTCTTATTTGAGAAAAACACAAAAGCACCTGTCCAATTAGTTAGTTAGGAAGGAGTGAGATTCCTTGAACTAATTACAAGTAAATAATATCTGATGATGTAGTAAAACAAGCAAAAAACGTTAAAGTTTGTACACTAAAACTGAAGGCAGGATGGATAATAATATCTTATCTATTATAAAGATATTGAAAGAAGAACATAGACTTTTCAAACCTCATCCCAGAATGGCAATAATAATGTAGTGACCAATTATGAATCATCAATTTGTACCTCATAGTTAGATGACTGCCTCGCCAAAGAGTCAGCTTGAATAAGACTCGCCACGGTGAGAGCGTTGGTAGTACCGACAGAGTTTTCTTCAAAACTTGGCCTTCTACAACTAATTCTATCTCGCTCATTCTGGACAGCTAAAATTACAAATTAACATATTTTATTTATTTCTGCTCAACTTTTCAATTTCCAACACAATAGTTTTCAAAGCATGTATAGTTGACTTTGCCAAGAAAAAGGACCAAAGAAACTCACCTTCTTTCTTCATGCCCGCCTTGAAACATTTTCGAAGTCGACAATATCGGCATTGATTTCTCTTATCTTTGTCGACGACACAATTTCGATTGAAGCGACAGGTGTAAACATGATTTTTCCTCACAGATCGTCTGAAAAACCCTTTACAGCCATCACAAGAGGAAGCTCCATAATGTTTTCCAGTTGCTCGGTCTCCACAAATGGCACAAAATTGATTCATCATGGACATGTTGTGAGCTCCAATCCCCCCACCATTTCCACTGACATTGTTATTACTAACGTTATTATTATTGTTATTGTTGCTAGCACCATTGTTACTACTCGTACTACTGTTATCCCCTTGATCAGTCCCATCTGACTGTCCCATGGTCACGGCACCGTTTAGTCTTCCCCCCAACGAGTTGTCTCCTAATCCTAGAAACAAACAAAAGACAAATCATTAGTTTTTCAACATTAACTCTATTGTAGGTATCCTACAACTATTTTTTGTCCTTATTAATTTACCAACTAAAATTAAATAGACTGTATCAAGGCGACCAACTTCTGCATATATAATCTAATATCAATTTTCAGAATTTCAAACGAAATTACATTTGTATATGAACAGAATGTTGTAGAGATTGACATGACCAGACGCTGACTGGTACAATATAAATTTCTTTGATATCTATTTTTTGTAGGATCGACACCCCTGAGTAAGTGTCATCGACTGACAATCTATTCATTATTGTACCGAATTTGTATTGAACCTTACAATGTATCGATTAATTGAATAAACCATGCACGTGCCGCATGAGTGTGTGTTGTGGTGAGCATTCAATTTTCAGCATCATTATTATTATTCAAACCACGTTGTACACTCTAAAATTTTGAGAAAAAGAACCAGTTCAGTTCAAATCATTTTCACAATTTTTTTTCACTTGAACATGAATAAAAGGTTGCCAATGTCATCCCACACACACACAAAATGACATGGATTATTATCCAATACAAATCATATATGTTAAACAAGACTGATTGATATGATGTCCAGGTGTGTGTGTGGTCTTATCGTGCTGCTCAAAAAGCTATAAATTACTTGGATATACTGTCCCAAATTATATCACTGGATAGCTCCCACCATTATACCGAGTCTTACTTCATTTATCACCCACACACACATTTGATAGCGCGTTGTACCACACAAGATAGCAATGGTTATAATATGCAGTAATTATCTTTTGCTTTGACATCTCAAACACGAGCTCAATGTCTGGTCCTCTCATGATACTGGTCAGGAGGGAAATAACTAGCAAGCCAAAAGGAACAGCTTAGACTATACGCCATCCATTTTGTCCATGTAGTTGCTAATACATGTGGATGATCTATCCTTTTCCTATACTTTTTTATCATGTGGGCCAATTCCATTTGATCCTCACACACATATATAATAGTACGATAGTCCTGTCCAGCAGTGTATGACGTATTATTGCGTGAACGATTCTTTTGAACACACAAAAAGCAAGGCACTCAAGCCCAATAGAAGTAAGCTTAAAGAGAGCTTCACACCTTTCCCACAGTTATCTAAGTGTCAAATTATTACACTTCGGAAATTTGAAATGTGAAAATGTACCAATGCAAATGATAGTCAATACATTTTAAGTCACAATTACTGGACAGTATTCACTTCACTCGTATTGTTTTGTCGGATTAATCTTATACACGGTGAATTGGTGAATAGTATAGGATTTGAGGGTTGCGTACAGATAATAATTAAAATAAATTTGGTCCGTGCAAGTGTGTGTGTTTGTGGGTAGACATATTTCACAGAATATAATTGATTGAAGTGATTACACCTTGCAACTATTTTTAACCAGAACTCTATCCTCAAAATAGCACATGCACACTTGTAATTGTGTGCACTGTATGCAATTTATTAGTTCAATTAATATAATAATAATAATTGCACCCGAAGCAAAGAAACTCCCACTAAGATTTAGAGTTATGTGTCTATTATTCGCCGTTGGCAATATCCACATTGCACTATTTCACGGCGGCAGGTCGTCAAATCACAACAGAGACTCACCCGAAAAATTTTCACAATTTTTATGAAATGAATCACAGACATTTTTCATGCGCGTAACTGCATTATACCTCGTTGTTTTCCAAATCGAAGTGACTGTTTATATGATCACACGGAAAGAGCAGAAGCAGCACATAATTATTTTAAGCTCTAACGCAATGTCAAAACATTTGAAAGCCTGTATAGCAAAGTGTGTTGAAATCCTAGAACCAGTTCTAGTGTCACATCGTTAGTTTTGTGTGTGGGGTGTCAATGCACACAATGACAAATATTCAATACCTCGACATTTTTGGACAATTAAATTCCTGTAATCATAATGAACATTCCTGTATCATGTCATGTTGCTATTATTCCTATGTCATCCTCCACAAGTGATCTCCCCAGTGAGGGTAAGGAAAATCCTCCTTGAGCCACTTAACTTGTATAGATATGCGAGTATTATTCAATTTGACACTGTAAATTAAAAAGTGAATCATATTGTGTCAAGAAGAATCATAAGATCTTTTGCTAATGTCAACACATTCTGAGCGGTGCATCAAATAATATCCAAGAATTCCGTGATCAGTCTTCTTACACGATGACCATACAAATTTGAAATTCCCAAGAACAAAACTAATGTTGCAAAAATTAGTCACACATCATGATAAGTTTTAATTTTCAATTACAAATAGAAGACTTGCCATCCAATCGAAAAAATGTCTTTCAAACTAAAAAAATACACATCTCTACTACATCCTAATTTTTATTTGGAGTTTTAATAACATGACTGTTAGTGCACAAATAAGTCCTAAATCCTTTATCCCCTCAAACACAAAAACTAAACACAAATTTACCAAATATCATGGGGATTCTCCAGCCCTTTTCCGCCTCAGAAAAAACACTGTAAATTTTCTCTGGACACAAGAGTCTATTGGGAAAATTCTCAACTATCTCACACATGGGATGACCTTTTGAAACTCCCTTGAGTACTCCTTGTAATGTTACGTATTCACAGGACAAGTCCACTACTGACCTGTCATTCCAATTTTTTAAATATTCTTGTATTAAATGTTGTTGAGTGCTCCACAAGTCAGACACACACTCTCTTTATTTTAATTCTTGACCTTGTCACACACAGACACAACTCGAGTGTAGAGAGAGAGTTTATCAGTAGTAGAATGATGGCTGTTTGGATCCTCGGTCAAAACAATTTTTTTAATTGACTAAACTAAAATTCCAACTTCATGGATTTGTTACACAGTCTCAATGTCACGAGACGAGAGAGTCCAGTCCAGTCAATCACAACACACTATGCAAAATTTTGTTGCAAAACTTTGTAGAATAGGTTTTGCAGAATGAGGACACTATAGCCAACTAGAAACAGAGAGAGTGACAAGAGAGAGGCAAGTAGAGTCCCTAATACCGCTGAATGCTGATGATGAGATGACAGACGATCAAGAGAACTGACAGACGAAAAGGTAATGTGTCTACGACCATTAGTCAGACAACTTTAAATAGAAAATAAACTGGATGTGCCGTATAAATAGGGAGTTGATAGTGCAGTACAGTATGAACCGGCCCGGAGGCCCGGAGCTGTCCAGAAAAACGCTCCCTTAGCCTTTAAGAGGAATTGTGTGTGTGACTGGCTCCTCTTATGTACTACCAACACTTCACCAACCACCCCATCTCCATCATTTACTTTCCGTTTGATACGCCATTATAAGCATTATATACTCACTCTTACTCACATCCTTAAGCCCATAAGCAAATAGTATGAAGAATCCATATTTATACATATTATCGTCATAAAAATAATTATACCAAACACACACTTTTATACAGAGTCACAGGCTACTACCATGAAAATTATTTAGTCATCGTTACTTATGCATATTCAAGTAGAGGAAACTCATAAAACTCTGAACCTGAGTACTTTATGTACGTGACATGTATATACACCCGAATATATACAGAGCATATTAGAACTTTCTTACTCTAAGCCTTAGAGTCTAAGGCATACTCTAAGGGACGCACAGGGTAAGAAACTTGTAATATAGGGTGTATAATTTATAGGTATTGTAGCTTCTAGTGTATGGTTCCGTATATACGGAAGATAATTTTTAACTTAATCGGACCAATACATGTATATGTGATTTTGTCCGACTTGTCAAAAATCTTTCACACACACACATACATATATATCATCCCTTACGTCTTGAGACCAAATATATAATATTTCCACTATGATTTTAGTTGCAATTAGACGAGTACATATATGAATGACAGTGGGTGACATTTTCATGAAATATTCTCAAAAATAATGTCAAATCTACACACATACTTATTGCATTAGGAACAACGTCAAACTAGTAAGTCCCATCTTGTCTCCTCTTCTATCTTATGTCATATTACGTACATTATTGTATACAAGTAACAGTACTACTAATATAACATAATCCTCATCGAACATTGTATACACACACGACACAAGCACACACATCCTAATTCACTCAACTAAAGAACTGGTCTAAGAAGAAGACATGCTGACATTTTGTATGCATATGATTATTATTAATTATGTACACATGACTGACATAAACATAAGCTGCGAAGAAAATGACCCAAGCCATGCTTTTCATTCATGGCCTCGATGCATGGCACAAGAGTGAGCACCATATGCACCTCATCAAAAAGTATCATCATCCGGCAAAGGGAGACACAAAAAAGAAAAGCGTGCATCTATTCAATCAAATTTATTCGAATGATTAGACATCCCCTCATTTCAATCACAATGTCTACAAAAAAGCCACTTGGAGATTAGCCCGTTCTATACCCATTTGTTCATTTTTCCTTCGTGTGTGATGTTCGCAACCCAGCCAACCACAAATAAAACACACACACACACAAAATCAAAACAACGATGCAAACTAATTATAAAATGATCGCATATTCTCACAGCTGATCTTGTCGAAACAAAAAAAACAGTCTCCCTTCTTGACACAATGATTCGATGTTTAATCTGAATTTTCATTAGATCTAACAAGAGACAAAAAAATGTTATAGATGTCTTATCACCAGGGATTCTATTACCACCTTGTTTTCAACACGGAAAACAAATGCTATGATGAATTTTCATCACATAAAGAAGCGAGGAGAGAGAAAGGCATTATGGAAATTTTGCGTGTCATATAACATGCGGTATTTAACTAATGGTAATTGATATGGAATTGATGACGACGAAGAGAGTCAGTGTCAGTTCAAACAAGCAATCACTAGCCACGATCGTCTCTCATCACACACACACGCAACATACAGACACAGAGAAAGTTGGAATAAAAAAATTTGAGGGAATGACAAGACGGATCAATTTAATGTAAGATGCAATCTAGGGATATCATTGCACCATTCCGGATGTACTCCAACTTCCCAGCTGAGTAACTTTAAAATCGTTACTGTGGGATAGTATCATACAGTCCACAGCCATACCAACCACACACACATTTCCAGTTGCAAATATTTAATAGATAAACTGCATCATATTTACAGCGTTTGCAAATTCATCTAAATGACTCTGTTGTAATCATGTTATCGCCTAATTTTAATGCTGTCCTCGCGGTTTGCTCCTGTGTCAGAAAAAATTAATCCAAATGTATAATATGTTATCTTCTTCTCCCTCCCACTAGACATGTACGATATTCATTAAATATTAAAGGGATTTCTTTTGAAACTCCTTCACAGCCTCTAGAATGAACATAATGACTTAGAGTTGAAATTAAATATCATATTTAACTATTTCAGCTCTCTCTCATTACAGGCAAAAATAGTGTGCACAATAATTTAAAAATAGGGGTAAAATTTCAATCCCATGAGACATAAAAACTTCAATATTGTGTGCACACAGAATACTTAGGTAGATGCGTGTCCATATATGTATTTTATTACCAAAGTTGACAATCACCTCATCCTCCCCTCTGAAATACAAGTTATACTCGTCAAGTACACAAGAAAAGTTTATGACTATTTTTTTTTTAAAAAAACACACTTTACAATCTGGACAATTACCAACTTGTCATCCTTCTTAATTTGATTACACAATTTGTGCAGTCATTGCACTGCAATGTCTATCGCTTTTCCTTTTCCCTTCGACACTTTATATTCTCCTAATTTGATAATTTATTAAATGCTTACAATAACTAAACAAACTACAAATGAATAAGATTGCAAAAAAATTTTGTATTGCACTCCATTGATTTCAAAATGTGGAGAAAAATACAACACGTCAATTCAATATCAGTGTTTACAAATTTAATAGTATCCGGAAAGCACATTAGATCAGATTGTAAACATGTTTTTAATTCCTTACACTATTTATTCTTCTTTCTTAATTGGAGATACAAGATCTAGTATTGCTTAATGAGACAAAAAATCAAAGAAAAGATGGTTGGAAAATATTTCTCGATTCTGATATTTTCCTGTTGACATTTTTAATGTTACTGTAGTCATGTAATAGAAAATATTCTTGAGCAATTCTCAGAACTTACACAGAACTTCGAAACTTATACTTGACACTGGAAAAAGATTCAATTTCGATCATAATTTAAATGTCTACGAAGCTTGGCCACACTTCACCTACCAACAAATTTTTAACCAAATTCTAGTTCAGGAGTCCAAAAAACATCAGCTCTTGAAAACGGTGAAAAAAAAATTATAATTCTGCTCATCAAATCTTGGAACTCAAGATGAGAATACCTCGCTTTACTATTTGCATTGCCCTGCCACAATCCATGATATCAAAAAGTCCCTTTTTCACAAAATTTCATCCCACAATAATTTCTTGTCTGATTTCATATGAATCTAAATTGACCACAATTTTCTACAAGTTTTGAGAGAGTCTGAGAGAAATTAAAAAGAAAAGAAATCTATGCACATCCTTCATGGTGTGAATAAAGCAAACTCCACATACGTGCTCCAGAAATTCACTTGGGCTCCTCAGAAATCATGACGAAAAATGTCAATATTATGAGGAGGTTTACCGAGTAAAAAATCTTTGAGAGAGAACACGCTCTCAGTTGCTGACGAGTGTCGTGGGACAAAAAATTGATTTCATGTCATACTGTAAATAAAAATACAAATCATAGGAGCTTCATCAAAAAGCTTTTTTTACCACCATTAAAACGTACAGTATAAACACTGTGGGTATACATCCATACACACAAAACACTAAAGTCTCAAAAAATATAGCAATACAAAGTAAGGGATGCATTTGAAAATATCCAAGATACACTGACAACACTAAGTAACAAATAAATAAACAAGAATGGGTTATAACTATAAAAAGATTGAATTGAATTATTATGAACAATATTGCTACTTTTTCTTCCATCCATTTCTCATTGAATTCGTCGTAGAATTCACTGCACAACATACACTCCTGACTGCCTTTGAGTGTGCGATTGCTCAAGTTGTGGATATTTTCTCAACTAATTCCATTCATTGCATTGGAGAGGGATAGAAAGACGAGGAGGAAATCACCAAAATAAAAGGATCTAGAATTTTCCCAGCAGACAACAAATAATAGCAAAGAGTGCTTTACTAAATGTCCAGACCAAACTATTATAATAATATATTTTCCAGTACTCACCGGCTTTTCCAACTCTCAAGTGTAATGAATTTACATTACCTCCAGTTTTATGTAGAATGGCTGATCAACTCACAAGCACAGTCATCATAAATTCTACGTGGTCATAATTTGTACAATCTACACTCTTAAAAATTGTTTCATTCTCCACACATTTTTTGTACTCTACAAATTGCCTTGAATCATTTATATAAGCTTGAATACAAACCCATTTGTCAATAGGAAATAAATTCCTTTGAAACATTGGACAGACAATTCGAATCTGATCGTCACAATTTCTACATCGCCTCCACTCTCCACCTCCTTCTTTCACAATAACCACGAAAATAAAATTACCTACATGTACCAATACAAAATATTCCATTCATCTTGATACGGTGAAAGGGAAAAGATATTCTACTCCTGTTCGTAAGTTACACTCTAAAATTAGCCTATCAACATTTTCCCCCATACCAGCTGTTCTCAGGATCAAGATGACTTGTGATGATCATCATGAATCGTCATCATCACTATGTCATAGTTGTATTGGTACGGTAAATTTTAAAAAATCTTTCAAGCCAGCAATGCCAGGAACAGAATCCCTTACAACTTTTCAATGTCAGGGAAAATGTTTGCATTCCCAAATTTTTTGTGTGCCTAAACAACTCCATTCATCTAGCATTATCATCAGGGGGTGGTATGAGGACAACAACAATAAATATTCTCCATCTCCCTCCCTCCAAAAAAGCGAAATGAAAAGTTTTGAGTAGTGAAAATAAGGACACAAATTTTCATCCAAGTTCCTTTTACGTGATCATGCCGAAAATTTTCTGTTCATTTAATGACAATGGTCGAGGATACATGAATAATATATCTATTGTAATCCTTCTTTGTTTAAATTGGATATGAGTTTTAGGTGTCACGGAGGAGAGTGTGTGGAGTGGAGGGTTGAGAATGTGGGTGTCTCTCTCTCTTTCTAAACAGATGTAAATATTCCTCCTCCTCCTCTTCTCATCTCACTACCTTACTTATTTACATTGTACTTGAGGGAGACCAACAATTCAAATCTGATTTCAAAACTACAACTACTGTACTAATACTAAACTAACCTAATACGACCTACAACAACTTTGGTAAGGATTTACTAGCGTCAGATTCACCTTTTATACTGAGTGGAAATGGTCTGGAACCGTATTCAATACCGTCACACACAAGGGTGTACAGGATGGTTGGTGTGGCCTGTGACATCGTCATACACACCTACTACAGCAGTGTGTAGGAAATGAGCTCGCAAAAATAATATTGTACATGTAATATCATACGATTGTGTGACGATCACAAGAGTTAAACTTCTTGCAGTAGGAGAAAAGAGAGAGAGAGAAGGCCTGCGTTCTAGCCGTTCCTTCTCTACTGACGCAATTAGGCAACCGCATGCCAAAAAATTCTCAAATACCCACTTACTACCAGTTATTATTCACAGTAACGTACACAAGTTCACCTATAAATAACATACACATCCATCCCCTACATATGTAACTGAAATGACCTATAATGTAATAGTGCACTAAGCACTCAATTTGAATATCCAAAATCAACTTGAATCTACTACTTGAAATGTATATATTGTCCAAGCACAAAATCTTCGCCAACGTAGAAAATCACATATACTTATGGAACCCGGAATACACACTCTCTCACATACCTACACAGGATTGTCAGTCACACACTTGGGAATCTTACAAGGGTTATTTGTAGAGAAAGCCCGCATCATGAACAAAATTCTCGTTAAGAGCACAAGAGAAGATATTGGCTATGATCCGCACACGCCTTTTATCTTGCGATACACTCATCATAGTTTGAGAGAGAGAGAGAGCTCTTTTCCCCACCGAACACCAACAAGAAGAAATCAAAACTAGAGCAATACTGTCAAAGTCATTTTTCACACATCTGACTGCGTGTGTGTGTGTATGACTTTCTAGGAATCCTTCAACGACAAAACAAGGAGGAAAAAACAAGAATCAAGTAAATAGGTTATAACAAAGTGTGAAAATTATGTTATGCACGAAATTCAATTTCCATTAGTATTTTTTTTTACTTAAAACTCTATAATTGGTTATATATTACGTGGTAGTACTTTTTTGGCGTAAAGATGTTGCACAATAATTTTTTGTGTAGTAAGTAGTAGATAGTTGGTGTGACAAACACAGTCTATTGTGTCTGATGAAAAATCATGAAATTGTTGTGGCTTCTCTAATTGAGTGTTACGCATTTAATAAGGTCTTTAGCCATCTAACGATGTTTGCTGTTTACCTTGAAACAACTCACAACAAGGAAACTCAATCTTTTGGGATAAGAAACCCGATATGTACATAAAATATGTATTGGACATGTTGACGACGAGAGCCAAGGAAAAAAGTGACGACAGGATTATTTATATTCAATATTGTATTATTAGTAGAAAAATGTGAATAATCACAAGTATTAACAGCATAGAAGACGGATGTGTAATAGTCACAAAACTGAATCAAGTTAAGAAAAGTCTATATTAAATAGAATGGATGGACACACGCACAAAAGAATGAGACAAAATGCCGCAAATTTGTTAAGAGATGACAGGAAATTGAAATAAAATCTAAATGCGTACAGTGTGTACTTAATACATGATTGGATATCCCTCTCTCAAGTAATAACGGTGAGGACCTCCGATGACCTTTTTTTTCTCCAAGAAAGTCTTACTAAACGCTTCGTGTACTATTACTGTATGCATAGCATTTATGCAGGCTTTGATCACGAGTATCTCGCCTGATCGTCCACATCCTCCCAGTGGAGGATGTATGGCGGTAAATTAATTGGAACATACAACATCCAGTTGACTGTCTTTTCGACATGATGCTATTACACATTTGTATAATCAAAGCACGACATGGTCAACTGTTACTCTCTGGTCATTCAAAAAAATACAGGGGAATCATACTTCAAGTGTGTACATATGCTAAAATGATTATGACTCTTATTAAATTGACCGTCTCTCCACTAGACCAGTTTCTATTTTTATATTGTACATTATATTTTTGATAAATAATAATTGCTGCTGACTGAACACAATTTTTGTAAAAATCCTCCTCGTAGCAGAAACACACACTTGCAAAAGGGAAGAAAATGGCAATGTGACAAATAGCAATTTGAATTGACCAAGTGTACTTACAATGTCCCGAGTACTACAGACAACAGGATACTCTCTCCATTTCACTGATGATGTCCAAATCAGTCTTTTGAGTGTGTCACTGACAAATTATTCCCGATTCTATTACGCACAAGGAAAATCGTCTCTTTGACTTTTGAAATTCCCGGGCCGAAATTCAATGTCTTTCCAAGTAGCAGCAGTAGATTTGATAACAAAGAGATAAATAATTTTTTTGAACCAGATTAGTTATCTGTCCTTCTACACTGCATGCGTATGGAAATCCAGAGCACAAAAATATTCCTATAATGCAATTATTTGCAGTGTACAAAAATCACAAGAGACTTTCTTGAAGAGAGACTTACAACTCTGCACCAATTTACAAGTCCTAATCATCTGTCACATTAAATTATGTATTATTTATTGCACAGGTTGAACCGAAATGTCTTAAATTTAACAAATGAAAATTGGTAGTGTGTAGTAAAAGTTTTGTAAAAAAAGAACCTCATTAGGTATGTTTGGTCTACACACACACTATTGCCGTCTATTGCGACTCTGATATGGTGCGTTTTTCCACGTGTCATAAATTTTTACACTGGTCATAAAAGAAAAAAAACAAAAAGATTTCTCTCTCCGTTTTTGTCTTATTTTTTGACACTGACAAGTGGCAAAAGGGAAATTATTGTGTATAAAATACAACTTTAAAATCGACTCTACTAAAATAATATCACTGAATATTTTTTCACACCGCACTGGAGACTTTTAAATGTCATTGGCACAGTGGACCTCTGATTAACAAATTGAAGAATTAATTCCAAAAGAAATTGTGTGACTGTTTCCTACTTAAGCTGCCTTGAAACTACAAATAATATTGCATTACACATTGCACTCTCAAACTGAGTGTCTCAGTTCCAGCAAAGTCTGACGACGAGAAGGATTGCCTCACCATGTAGTATTTTCCAAGTCTTCTCATGCTTATTACATAATATTGTGGCACAAACATTATATATTATATTGCTTCCAGCTATAATGCACTGAGGTACTTGTCAATACACAGCAGGATCATAATGTGTAATGAAAAAATTGAAGACTATTCACACACACACAACACAATAAAAAAACAAATAATAAACGTGCAATTTTTTTCTCTCTCTCTCTCTTTGCGCTTTGTTGACGTCTTACAACTTTTTCCCCTACTACAATACTATTTCATAATGGTTGCAATTGTCCCTTCAAAAAAATAATTAAACACAACTTGTCCAGTCTTAAGTGTAGAGTGTGAGGAGGATTTACAAAAGTGAAAAAAAGTTGAATTCTACATACACTACTTACATTCAAAGAGCTCATCTGAACTGGTAAAAAAAGTACGGTAGGCTTTTACTAACTGGTAAAAATTAATTTCGGTTGCCAAATTTCCAACTATAACCCTATTTAAACTAACGAAGAGCTTCTGTTGTACAAATAATAATATAATGCACATGAATGTTCTTTTTGTCTAGTGTCTCTCCGTGAAATATTATTGCTTATATGACTATGGATAAATTTTCAAGGTGTCTGTTTATCTAAGTATACTAACCACCCATATAGTTTGGAATATCTTTTTTTATTATGTAAAGAACACACACACCAAGCTGGTACATAATTATGTGATGAAATGAAACACGCACGTTAGTACGCTCACACACACACACACACACACACACACACATAGTAAAAGGACTTAGCATTGACGAGATATAATTGAGCAGATGCCGAAAATTTTCAATGTCGATGAGCACATGTAATGTAAAATGCTAATGGATGAACACTGAAATTTCACACTCGAGCCATTCATCCAATGAGAATTTCGCTCTATCATAATAATATTCTTCAAGTGAATAGAAGTTGTTGTATATACAACATATGTAGTCATAAAAATAATGCAGATTTTGCAATCTTCCTCCTCCTCTTTTTTATCCCTAATCATCCATCTCTTCTAATCATTTCTCTGACTGCGACGATGACTATCTTTATAATACATTCGTATTTTTATCAATTTGTCAATAAATAATAAGAAATTTCTCAAAATTTAGTGTCTCTCATCCGCAAAAAACAAGTGCACATGACAATATCGTAAGTTGTCTGTGTGCTGGATAAATGATGAAATCCATTTAGGAATGATCGCATAGTAGCCACTATTTGTGAAATTATACTCGCATTACGTCCTTCAGAGAGTAGACAGAGTGAGATAATATATTTTTTTTGAAAAAAAATCCTTTTAAAAACTGATTAGGATTTAAAAACTTGTGACCACTCCATGTGTAACTGCACTGCATAAATTACTATTTTACTCAGTGTGAAGACTTGCAAATTGAATTATCCTTTTTCATGTTGAAACATTATGATAAAGATCCTTTATTAAAGAAAGATGTACCATGCATGACACCATCCCACAACACACACACACAGTGAAATATACACCACACTAACTAGTAGTTACATAATGTTCTTTTTTACTTCTGACGTAGTCTCATGGTTTAAAATCTACGTTTCACATTTAGCTGGTCCCCACTAACATCATTCTCTTTGACTAGTGATAAAGTCAAATGTTGAATGAGACTCTTCTTTGTACTCCTTTTCCATGTATCAAGTTTTACACGGGATTCCTGTGGCTAAGAATCAAATGGTGTATTTCGTAACCTCCAGTCTAAATACTAAAATATTATGATTTTCCACAGTAAAACACCCATGGAGATATAGAGTGTTGAGAAAGGTAGAAAGAATAAATCACATTATTCTCCTCGTGATAATCCAGTGCAGTATAATGCACTGGATACAAATTTTTACATTACATCGTTCCGCAATAAAAAAAACTTCCTAGAATGTTTTTGTAAACAATATCAACAGCAACTTTAAAAACATACAGACTATGTACTACACAATAATTCAGGACATGTCACCCGGCATGACAACAATCAGAAATCAGAAGGAGAACGGAGAAAAGTGAATAACTCACCGCTTTTCTGACTCCCGTAGTTGTTCTTGGGACTCCGTCTAGCACTATTCTCACTATTATTATTGTTATTGTTGTGTTCTTGTTGTTGAGTGACGGCGAGGGAACTAAAATTTTCCACAATGACTGATGTGACAGTGGCTGCCGAAGATGAGGTGGACAAGGATGAACCTAAGGTCATCAACACAGTTTCACCAACACTACTGTTCGAACCTCCACCACCTTCCATTCTCTCTTCCAGACTTTTGACTCCTCAACCAATTTCTTTTTTTAAAAAAATTATTCATACAAATTCAGAGACAAAAATTTACTCTGAATTTTTTTTGAAATGGCCAAATACACAATCACAATAAAACTCAACAGAAAAATACACTGTCAAGTTCAAGTTCACTTTCACCTCCTCAGTCAGTCAGCCACACACACACACACACTCTCTCTCTCTCCGAAACACACAAACCCAGTGTGTTACTTGTGTGTGCAATTATAATAAATTAATACGATGCATCAAACTCTCTTTCTCGTCTCAATGTCACAGTTAGCACTGCTGTATTTTTATTGTCTGTGCGTCTAATAAAGTTAATAGGGAGAGGGAGCAATTTTTTAATAATGTGCAAAACCTTGAGGACAATCACTGATGAATAATTCTCTCTCTCCCTTTTTTGATTCTGTCTTTTCTGATAGTACACAGTAGTCCAAGTATTGTGTTGCTTCCAGTGTAGTTTTGTAGTAGTTTCAGATAGAACAGCCACGGATATTCTTTGTAGGACAAATTATTGAATATTTAGTTTTTATTAAAAACGATTAATATATTAGGACACTTGTTTCTCAGGATAAATTGTGTGTACAGTATCCTTTAGTATTATTCTCTACTAAGAAATTGTAAATATTAGTTTATCACAGAGATTGGACCGGGGATACTTGTGTGTATTTTTTTTTCTCTCTGGACTCCAGACTCTGGAGTCAAAGAAGAAGAGAAGAAGAAAAAGTAGAGGATAGAAAAGAAGATTATTTCAGTTTCAAATGAATCCACCAACATCTTCCTCTGCGAATCCTGTGATGGAAATTCTCCTCTCTTCCTCCTCCTCTTTCTTCTTCTTCTCTAAGCAACCCAACTAGTTTTCTTAACATGCTAGCATCGTCGTCATCATCAGCATCAAACTAACTCACTTGCTTACTTTTCCCTATCCTCTCTGCCTATATTCTTCTGGTCATAGTTATATTATTACTATGATTGACGACTCCACTCCTTCACCTCGCAAAATGGACCCTTTTTACAAATATTTTGACCAATATGTACGGCAAACAAATTATGTTTTCGTTAAATTAACTCTCTCTCTCGTTTCGGCTATATAATTGTATCATGTTTTCCCTGAGAAATCATGTACATGTCAAAATATTTTTTTTGTAACAAAAACATACAATATATTTCCCTAATAAAATACACACGAATTACACAGATAGGAAGAAGAAATTTTAGCAGTGAAACACAGAAGATCCCATCATCAGGAGTAGGGAATTCCTAGGGATTGATCAAAATACTAGAAAATGAGTCCAGTTTGCTCTCGTGAAGGAAGGATATTTGTGTTGATACAATATTTAAAATCTACACACTATATTAATATAGAGTCTAATTGTCGTATCATTATTGTATTTTGAAATACCAACCACTTTTAAAGTCTCTCTCTCTCGTTGCTGTCCAATATTTTGTACTTGTACAAGTTGTACTGCTTCTTTGAACAGAAATACAATTGAACACACACACACACAAACATTTTTCCAATCCTTCGTTGTTGTCCACTAATAGAAGAGATTAATATTAAATTAGATTAGAGTTAATCCTTATTTTTCTTGCTCTTCTCTTTGATTCTGAAGCACTGGAATTTTTTTTTAAAAAAATCAAATTTACACTTACTCCTCACTTCAACCACGTTACTAAATCACTAGCAGCAGCACTACATTAAAACTGCCAGTGTGTGTGTGTGTGTGAATGTGACACGTAAGAGGAGCACTTGATCATGTCAGTCAGTTGATGATGAAGGATTTGATAAATCTATGTACATGTGTATGTGCATAACTCTCACAGTACTGTACATTTTATTATTAGGTTACAAGGCATTACCTCACTTGATTATATTTTTTTGAAACGATTCTAACGCGGAGGAGAAAATAAATTGATATACTATTCAATCTACTAGGTATGTACTGTCCTCTCTCCAAATGATGTACACTGTACTTGCTTCCATGTGTGTCCTATCAGTATATTTATTGTGCTCTCATAACACTGACACATGTACAAGTTTTTACTCCTAGTGTACATATCTGTATGACATGGCCTCACATTGATTGTTTGCCATATAATATACTAACAATGTTGAACACATATATACAAAGAGAGAGAGAGAGAGTTTGAAAACCACTATACCATCACACACACACAGCCTGAACCTACCTTGTGCCTGTCTTCAAAAAAAACACACACACACAACATATTATTTTATTATACAAGATATCAAAATCTATTTAGTGAGAATGATACATGGGAGGAGGAGGAGGAGGAGAAACAAAACCTGGAACAAACAGATGGAACAGGGGTAGACACCGTGTAAAAATATTATTGTGATTACATTACATGTGTGTGTGTGTATCCACCACTCACATCACTTTGCAATTCTGGAACCACTTGACAGTATACATTATTATGTACCGTAGACGAAGGTAGTAGTACATACAAAAGAGTGTATCATATGTGATGCGTCTCTCTGTGTGTCTGTCAGTGTCGGCCCTAGTGATAAAAAGTCTGATAGTGATCCCATTTACTTTTACAAAGAGAGTTGCCAATACATACCTCTTTAGCTACAACTAATAATGATGATGCATAATCTGTATTACACAGAATAAAATGAAGTCTAAATAATACACACGCATTGACATTGTGTCTGTATTATAGTACAATAAGGGAGTAAACTGTGGATGTATTGATTGTACACCTCAACAGAACTGCAGAGGAGAAGGAAAAGCCAGTTTTTCCTAAACAAATGTGTACTAAGTATTTTTTTAAAAAAAATGTGCAAAAAAGTTAATCTTGCGTCTCTTCCCTCAACAACCTATTTTCATTGTTGATCTTACGTGTATGTAATGTGTGCAAAAATTATTTTTCTCCTCGTCTCTCTTTCCACTTTTCTTTTGATCCTTCTATTCACACAGTACACTTGTGTGTGTACAAGACTACAAAGGACAACACACGCTATGTACCTATTATTACATAATAATTATTAAATAACCACACCGGCAGTGTTGTGATAGTTAGCATATAGTACTGAAGAATTTACAACCACATTAAATGCCATTATTTTAAATTTGTTGCAGGATAATTCTTAAACCAGCTTCTTGTGAATTACCATGCTCTTTCTCTCTCACTCACACACACGCATACACACACTACGTAGAAGCGTTCAGAATGACGTCGGAGATGCCACAAGACTCGAATAAGCCTCGTGGTACAATTTGCCAAAATTCTGTTTGAACATCCATGCATATTCATTCAGTGTGTGTGGAGGAAGAATGCCATGTACAAGATATAGAGTATGTCCCCATAATACATACTCCTCCTCCTCAGTGTACATCTCATTATTCAAGTCTCTGACGTGGACGGAGACGGAGCCATGTTAAATTATTTGCACAGACAAGGAACGACCATACAAACAATACTTTGTAATATCCTAACACACAACGCACCACACAAGACACACACAAGTAAAAGTGCACCACATACATAGGTATTATTATTAGTTTGTCTTCACTTTTTTTTGTGTGTCAGACCACTAATGCGATCGGCTATGTCATCATATATGTATACAAAACTTCTTGCTCCACTCCACAAGGAAGACTGTCCGTCTCAACTTCTTCCCTCATTACTATACCTCCAAGTTTGTTATACACAATACGTACACACACACACAATTGAGAATTGTTTACAATGAACGGTGAAATTAAAGAGACCGGTAATGACCTATTGTATCCTTCTCATTAGCGTTAATGCTCTCCTTTTCTTGAGATTAATATGAACAATATTTGTACGCACGTAAAAATGATTACATGGATCTTTGAGCAAATTGTGAATTCAAAATAGGATGATTTAAATATTTGGTGATGAATTTTAACTTACTTGACAGAAGGAATTATATTTCTCACTCCAAGTTTAATTTCACTTGTTGTTTTCACTCGTTGTCCAATTGAAATGGAGGGGGGAGGGTGACAGGCACTGTTTTCACAAGCTTGTTTTCTCTTTCACTATCACATATACACGATTTGACTGTAAGATTTGCTAAGGACAAGGCTCGGGAACTGTGTAGCTTTGTTGTTGTTGTTGTTGTAAGTCGGTGTAATAAAGAAGACTCTATTTAAATACTTTAAATTGAATTATAAAAATTTTATTTTTCCAAATGCGCCAAAAAATGGATATTTCTATTTCTTTCCCTTTTGTTTTTCCTCCCCTGTCGAGAACACAAGTAGAAAACTAAAGGAGGATTTGTTTTTCTTCTAACAAGAGCTCCTGGCTCTAGAGACTCAGTTCAGTTTGTGCACTCTTCTCTTGTGTAGTTTGTGTACGCACATGGTGTCCGTGTGTGTGTGTGTGTGTGTATTTATACATATGAATGGAGAAAAGGGTAGGGAAGCAGGTAACGGTTTGCC
>WJFB01001879.1:0-11699 GCA_009870185.1 Pygmarrhopalites habei
AAAAGCAGTTTATGCACTATGAAAAAAAGTTGACAAAAGTGGTCTCAAATGAAAGGTATTGGTGCTAGGAGTGTGTATCATGTGATTATAAAGGGTGGAAAAGGTCACAGGTCAAGTTACAGGTCACGGGAGAAAAAATTCACTCGTGTAAAAATTGAACAGAAGACTGTTATGATGAGAGTGAACCAATCGGTAATATACACCACTTTTTACTGACTATTTGTGTTGGAGGTATGTTTGTTTAAGTTAGGTTAGGTTTTATAAGTCAGAAAATACTGAAGTTGATAAGGAATTCCCACCGGCCATGCCTTGCTGATGAAATGGCCATGCCTTAATCACAATTAGCTGAACATTTTGAGTTGAAATTGTCAAAATCACCTCTGAGGGTGATAGGGATGGACAAAATAGAGTCAGGAAATGATTCCGACAAAGAATTCTTTTACAATAAAATTTTTTCCCCGCGACCTGTAACTTGACATGTGACCTTTTCCACCCTTTATAATGTCATGATACACACTCCTAGCACCACTACCTGTCATTTGAGACCACTTTTGTCAACTTTTTTTTATAGTGCATAAACTGCTTTTGTTCCAATGTTGTTGAATATTTCCATTACAATCTTCAAAAAATTATGACAGTTTTGTTGAACAAGTTTTTTGAAAAAGAACTTACAACAATAGTCTGCGTATGTAAGGACGCAATTAAAGCTCGTACAGGAAGAGGCAGAGGAAGATGGGCTACACACGTTTCACTGGCTGTAAAATTACAAAAATAATAATATTCATCATATCCAATTATTTTGACTCACTTTCTGTTCATGGTGATGATACAATTTTTTCCAAGAATCTTACCTAATGATTTGTAAATTGCTAAAGGAATTTTCCCAATCAAACCGAATAATCATTATTTATTTTGTTAAAGTTGGTAAAACATTTAAAAATCAATTTTAAGCAATAAAATTATTACCGAGTCTGCATAGGAGTTGGAGACTGGCAACCTTTTTGGACACCCAGCTGTGTATGTGGACAAACAAGAATTAGTATAAATTGAGAACAAAAAATATGACAAAACTTTGTTTTCCTTGTATTTCTTACCCGACGTGGATAATCTTCCCGGTCGCCACGAAAAGTCGTTTATCATTGTGACCCCAAGTGAGTGCTGAAATGAGGTATGTTTAATCCTTGATTAATTTGACCACATTTTTGTTTATCAGAAAGGAAAGGATTCATGTGTGAAGGGACTGACCTGTGACCGGAGACTGACTGTAAGGAATGACGATACTTAACACCCGAGTCCCCCGATGATCATAGAATTGAAGAGAGTTGAAGTACTCGTGGACGAGGAATCCAGACTCCTTGACGACTTCGACAGGGCGTGACCCGGCAATTGCGAGAAATTCTCCCTTGTTACTCCTATAATACCAGTCCAATTCAATTTATTTGAAGGTACATAGTGAAGTAGGAGAGGATGAACTCACCATTCAATTAAAAGCCCTTGCATGTCAGTGTAGATATGGATGGGTGCAATATCATCATAATTCTTCATCAAGTAGACTAATCCATTCTTGAAAGACACTGCCAGGATGAACGGTTCTTTCCTGGACGATGAGAAATGACTGGACGACGCCTCTCCCTCCTCATTCTCCTCCATCTTGAACTTTTCACAACTCCAAGCCATGGAGGCGATCGGAGATTCTACTGGTAATTGAACTGACCACGAAACAAGAAATGGACGTGTCAAATTACAGTTGTGCAGTTGGTTCATTAATTTAAGTCATGGAAGCATTTATTTTAAAAACACTTTTACGAAAACTAGTAAAACTCACCTTGAGAAACCATTGTACCGTGGACATCCATCACGATCACTGTAAAAATATAATGACAACAATTAATGTTAGTACAATTTGACATTTGATATCTCAACAATATTTTTTAGATCACTTCCAAGTTATATGGCTACTGTATAACTTCGACGACGTATGTTTTAATGCCGCGATTTGATTATAAAGAGACAAATAGGTTTGTAAATTAATGTGAACGGCGTTCAAGTTCACTGATACTTAATTGAAATCATGTAATGTTCGTCACCTTGAGCATTGCTGGTGCCGAAGTAAACTTGTTGGGGAAAGAACAAATCATTAATAATCATTAGAACTCGTTTATAAATCATTAAAACTTGTTGTACAAAATGTAAGGGTGAGTAAAAACAACTGACCTTGTTGGTCATCCGGTGTCCAAATCCCACAAGTTATTGTCGCCTCCAAATTCAACATGGATGACCAGTAGCGTTGACCTAAGTTCAAACAAAAGTTTTGTTACAAAACACACATTCAATAAAAATTAAATAAAAATAGTCAGCGAGGAGTTTCAATTTGAGATATAAATTGACTCCTGACCTGCCACAGAGCCGACGAGGACGAAACCATCTTGATAGCAAATGAGGGCCATTCGTCCATCATGAGACCAGGAGAAATGGGTGACGGGGGTACTTCGATCATTAATCAGTTCAATACTCCATCGTCCTTCATACTTGACTGCGGAGGAGAATTAAAATTTACTATTATTACCCACACACACAATCACACAACTTGTCAACACCCTACATTATATTTTCAAAAATTTATGACCCTTCCTCCCAGGGTCAACAATAATCAAAAAAATCAATTCCAATTATTTCTACAAAAAATAGGGAATTTGACTCACTCCACACAAAAATTATTCCTGAACTGTCACAGGACGCTAGTTTTTGGTAAGGCTCATTCCACTGGACAAGGGTTATCTGCAAAAAGAAATTAATTAACCAAATAATTATAATATTACACATTTTAAAAGAAATTACTCATTAAATCGTAGTTCATTATAATGATGAAAATTCAAAGTGTTTGAACCACATTTAAAAAAAAAGAGTCATGGGCAAACAAAAACAACAAGGAGAAAGGATTTGGGTTACGAGTACACAAGTAATGTACAGAGATAAAATAACATTATGTCCGCAATCGATCTTTCCTTTACATTGCATGTCAAAAAGGAAGAAACGCTTGTTTTTTTCTAAATTTACAATCTGTACGACACATACACACACAAAGTTCTTCCCTTGTTTTCCAAGTTAAGACATTTGATTTTGAAATCAGAGTCAGGGTAGAGAAAAGGAAGAAGAGGGAAAAGGAGGTGAATAGTTTAAATAGTACTATCATAATATATGGACTTTCCCTCGGATACTTTCTCCTTGTACACAATATAAAACGTATTGGAAGTACGAACATTCCATTCTATCCCATAATCTTTTGGGAGTTGTGTAAAAATCCTCTTTTTGTCTGAGAGTGGGTCGCTGTTTGTATACCTTTAAGACAGATAAATTCGATTGACTCTCTCTCTCTCTCGTTTTCTCCAGTTCCTCGTCGTTCCAGAAAAAAAACATGGTCAATCAGACAGGAGAAAGGAAATGGAACACCGTTCCCTCGTTCATCGTGTGCGTCATTCAGAGAATTTCTTTCTCTCTTCTGGTGAATCCTCAGAAAAAGGAAAGGAGATTATAAGGGAGAAAGAGAGACAGGAGAAAAAAAAGAGAAACTCTGGTTTATCGATTATCTCTTCCCATTTATTCTCACCCCCAATCATCGTCATTCCATTATGCATCGGTCATGCAAAATAAAATTCTGAGGGAAGTCATCCATCTTTTGACCTCTCCATCAAAAAATACTTTCTCCACTCCTTCTCCCCGTGATTACAGGGAAAGGTGAGAGAGAAAGGGGAAAGAGTGGACAGGACAATCCAAATTAATATAAATTGATGTACAATCAGTAATCTTCTTTTTTTTCCTTTGCACTTTCCCTTACAGTTGAACACAGTCTTGGCAGTTGCCCGGGGATTACGCGGGAGGAGGAAGGATGAAAAGAATTCCCGGCAAGAGAGTGAGAGAGAAAGAACAGACATTGAATTGATCCCCACTTTTCTGCCTTTCTCTCTCTCTCTCTCGCTTTCTCTACCCGTCTCCAGGAGAATGGATTTGCCATGTCCATGAGGATCATCCCTTGTGTGTCTCAATTGAACACTTCCCGTCGTCACTCAGTCACTCTGTCGAAGGGCCATGTCATCCAGTAACATTTATTTTTATGATGACGACCCAGAAAAAACACACACACAAAGACAGAGGAATGGCCCTCAAAAACAATTGACTGTGTAAATTTTACACTGTAAATCAATGGGCTGGAAAACTGGCTGTTCAACCAATTTTTGATTGGATTGTTCTGTACTGGACAGAGAGGAATGGAGAGGATTGTGACGTGACACATGAAAATCTTTTCTCCCGGGAGACAACACTCACAGTCGTCAGAGTTAACCCAAAGAGTTTTATATTTCCAATTCCCACCTTAATTCCATTCTGTCGTCTCACCCCAACCATCATGTATACAGGGTGACATATTTAAATCTGTGTCATTCCATCACATACCCTCTAACTTGACACGACATAAAGCAAAGAAATATTCAAAAAAGAAATTGTGGAACACCCTGTACAAAAATATGAGTTACAAACTAATACTCTTCAATTCTTGACAATTTTACTCTCTTTTTCCCTCTTTCAAAAAACCGAAGATATGTAGTGTACATGTTACGAAAATGTCCCATTTCCTCTTCACAATGGACACAATGTAATGTCAACAGAACCATTGGCACTAATCCGACTAAATTTGTTGTTCAGTCCTAAATTGGTGCGTGTCAATCCACCCTTCTTCCTTCCCTCTTTCTCTCTCTCTCGAATTGCTCGACTGATTGGGAGAAAAGTTGAGAGGAATTTGGAACTGTTGACTGGTGTGTGTGTGTGTGAGTACAATATATTGTAAATATACGTGTCATGGACAAATAGACCAGAAACATGTACAGTATTAAAAATGTGGGTATAACTTTTATGCCTGTAAGGTCATCCTGACTGCATTGCTGCCAATCCCTTGTGCACTGCACCTTATTGTACAAACACACACACACACACAAAGAGAGAGAGAGAGAGAACTGGGCGGAACGGAAGGGACAAGAAAACGGATCGAAATGAGGATTTGAGAACACACAGAAAAATAACAAGACACAAGGTCAACTGCCCCATATCTCCCCGACTAACACTACGGGAATCTCATCTCATCTGCAACATCTTCCTAATCCCCGGGAAAAAAGCCCATAAGACTGGACGAGAATTCTTTACTCTTTCATCACATCGTCGTATCGTCGTAATAACTAGTAATGATAGGCCGTACATAAGTTGGATGGGTACTCCGTCTGCATCATTACTTGACAAGACATGAAAAATATGAAACAAACAAACCATGTCTCAACAAATTCCTCCTCCATTTTTCTTTTTTTTTTTCTACTGCACTTTGTACTTTGTTGGGTTGTTGTGTGCCAGTGCAGTGTGTACCAAAATTTTTATTTGATACTCTACACCAATTTTCCATT
This sequence comes from Pygmarrhopalites habei, assembly GCA_009870185.1. NCBI lineage: Eukaryota > Metazoa > Arthropoda > Collembola > Symphypleona > Arrhopalitidae > Pygmarrhopalites > Pygmarrhopalites habei. The sequence continues at coordinate 5,445 of WJFB01001879.1, forward strand.
TTCGGTCGAGTCGTCCATTTTTAACTGCTGACTGTGTTAGTTTGTAAGTATGAGTCTCTTACGTATTTGATATTTTGTATTACATAAAAAGTACAAAGTCAAAAAGTCTACCTCCCTTCCTTCTCCTCTTTTCTCCTCCAAGTCATGTTATGATTTCCTCTGGGGTGTCTCGTCCTACTCAAAAAAATGTCCGACTTTTCCTGTTTCCATTCTACAGTTTGTGTACAGGGTGGCACAAATGTTGGATGGGAATAATAAATGTAAGTTTTAAAAAAAACAAATTTTGAAACGAATTTTTTTAAAATAAAAATAAAATAAAAATACGAGATTGACATGTACATTAAATTTTCTGTTCGACTGAACTGAGTCTTGATAGAAAACTACTTTTTACTGCTTTTAGTGTTTACTTCAGTAATCGTCAAATCAAAATTTTTGACATAAAATTGTAACTTGGACGCCACTTGATACTATTTCTATATATTTTCTAAGGGGAGAGGAATTTCCATTCTTCCGACTAAAAATCTCAAGCGGCGTCCAAGTTTAACACAGTAATGGTTTTTATGGACAAAATAGTTTGACTTTTATAGGTCACAAAAAAAGAATCCTGAATTACTTACGATCCAATCATGACTAAACTCGTATATTTATATTTTAAAAATCAAAAAATTATTTTAGATTGACACAATATCCATCCATCTACTGCTACAGTACAATTGTTGAACTTTAACCCTTGTACTAAAATGGACACTATAAGTGTCCACTCACTAATCCCGATTTTCCGCACATTTTCCTACATTCTTATTCTCTTCCGCCCCGGGTATCCCTAATATTTGCACAACCCTGTAACTTCCCCACAGAGAAAGGGGAAGGAAGGAAAGAGGGTAAAAAAATAATTTGCACTTTCCAGAATTAAATTCTTTTTTTTTTGCAACATGAAATAATAATAATAAAATATATTATTCCATATCGTATTTCAACTACCTCTGCACTATTTTATCTCTCTCTCCAATTCCTGGAATGACTCCATTCAGATTTTTTCACACCCACATCCATACTTGCAATTTTCTCTCCATCTTTTTTGCACAAAAAAATGTATAAAACTGGGAGGCGGAGGAACAGGCAGAAATAGGAATGGACAGAGAAGCATACAAGTTCTTTCTTGGAATAAAAACATACTTGCAAGGATGAGAGGGACGTTGAAGAGAAAGAGAAAAGCTTATGTAAACGAAGTTGATATAGATCGATGAGTGCGGCAAGGAAAACTCCAAAATTTTCTTTATATTCCACTTTTCCCCTCTCTTCTCCACGGATGCTAACATAACCTTTAAGCATACGATAGGATGTACAATATAAGCACAATATACACAGCAAGGACGACTCTCTGTATTCCCTACCCTGACAGAGAATCTATAGATCTCTTTTTTTTTGAACAGAGGAGGAGGAGACGGAGGGGTATAGATAATAATTCTCCTCCTCACTATATTAACCCGTTCCTTCCTCCTTCATCCGAAACCATCACAATCCATTGGATCACATAAAACATATACAATCATACCATTATTCCCCACACACCCACCCACACCCACCAGTAGAGAGAGAGAAATAACCGAAAATCGGAGCGGAGAAGGGATGGTATAGGTACCGGGTAGAGAGTGAGAGGAACAAGAGTTGTTGTTGTAGATATACAACAATGCGGATGCTAATGCAACATCTAAAGCCTCTTCTTTTCCTTGGATACTTAAGACAAGTTTTTACTAGCGTCCTTTTCGTTCCGTCCTCGTCCTCCACAAACCCACACACACACACACACACACACCCAGCTTGGGCATAATACAGAAGATAAAGCAAGACCGCACCGAACTTTCGGATTCCCACTTTCACTGTACAGAGAATTGGATGAAGGTAGACAACTTTTTCATCTCCTCTCGTTTCTCCAGAATTTCAAAGAGAAGGTACATAGATACAGCACACACACACACTCACCCTCTCTCTCTCTCTAATACATATTTCCATGATGATGCCAGACTCAGCCCTCCCTCCTCAGACTTTCCCTTCATCTTTCCCGGAGAGTTTCGGGAGTGAGAGGTCTAGCAAACTGCGAAAAGAGAGAGAGAGAGAGAAAGAGGCGTTCAACCATCAACGGATGGAGGACCGAATTAGCTGACGAGTAAATCCACAATCTTTATAATGGAGAAGGAGGTATATAATATTAAATGGTTAGGTTAGGATCCTCTTTTTAAAAAAATAGTGTAAGCTGTAAAAAACATTACAGCCATTATCATTATAGCTATGTAGCCTTATAGTCGGGATAATTTTTCAACGGGATCCTAGTGAAGTGAACCACAAGTGACACGATTCTCCTCCTCCTTCGGAGGAGGATAAAAGAGCGAAGAGAAAGTGTGGAGACGACACATTTTATGTGCTTTCTCCCATACTTTTCTGCTCCACTTACGAATATTTTTTTTACAAAAAAAAGTTTTCTGTTTGCAAGTCCATACGCACATACACACACACAAAGGGGAGGGAAAGCCACCTCCGGAAATTTCTATATTAGTGTGTGTGTGTGTGTGGAGATGAAGGCTGTTGCATGTTGATTTTGTGATTCAATTTAAATTTACATACTTCCATCTCTCAACTCCACTGTGGATCATCATGTGGATGGAAAATGCCAACTCTTCCTTTCATGTGTGTGTGTGGTTGGGTGGTGTACTTTGTGACTTATAATTGGATGGTGGATTCTGATGTATGTGTGTGTGTGTGTGATGGTTAACTGAGTTCTTGGAAAGACCATGGCAGTTAATTATTTTTTGAAATTATTATAACATTAGAAGCTTTGGCTACACGGTTGGCTGTGACCATCATCATTTCTCTGTACTGTGGCGTGTGTGTGTGACACACACGCCAGGGACGAGGGAGATGATAAATGGAGAGGAGGTTTGAACATGTTTTGACTCTTTTGACGTCCTGTTCGTCATCTCTCTCCACTTTTTTAGACTATGTATTTACTTGCATGGTAAAAGTATGTGCGTCATTTTTACCTGTGCCCGGTGTCCCCGAAGATTGTAGTTGGTTCGGTGTGGCAGTTCTCCAGAAGTTTTTCTCCAGTGTGACGTGGTGAATGTGACACCCAAAATCCCTCTGGAAACACAAATTGAACAAGGAAAAGTCAATTGAAAATTACATACTATTTGACAATTCGATGTAAACGGTGCTGCATTTAACAATTTCATGGGTCACCGAAATTTACCTTATGTTTCCCGTTGCCAACCAACCCTCCTGGTAGTAATGAGTTCGGTTCAGTTGCCATCCTTCATCCTGAACAGACAATAATAGAGAAAAAGAGAAAAGTTGATACAAGCAAAATCAAACATGAATCCCACACATTATCATCAAAATCCATTACATCTGTAATGTTAGTACGCGTCCGGGTACCATTAAATAATCGGACTTAATTTTAGATAAAGGGTTAAGGAACTTTACACCGTCAAAGCTTTACACATAGTCAACTGTCACCATCTCACTTTTCAAGTCAGTCAGATGGAAAGGGATTAATGTTTTTCAAGTATTTGAAATTTCATCATGGAGGAAAGTAAAAGTTGAAAACTGTCAGAAAAAAATGTGTTGACCTGAAAAACAGGTTATGGACATTTCTTTGATCTCTAAAAGTCAATGTAATGGAGAAGTAATGCTGAAGTTCGACGCCGTTTGGTTTAATTTAAAATTTATTTTGCCTATTCGTGCGGATTAGTTAAAAATTGATGTACAACATCCAACGTCCAATCCGGCATCCAAGTTTAGCAATTTTCTAATGGAAGTGAATATTTTTTTTCACCTTTCTTCTTAAATAATAAAATACTTATCAAGTATAAATATTCTCAAAACAAGTCTACTTCTCTCAGAAATCGGGATTGTTGCCTGTCGATCCTCAAATCCAACTCTTTTCACACAAACAAACGAAGACGAGAGTTGTGTGAGTGAATGGGGGAGGATGGTCAATGAAAATTAACGACTATTTCTTCTTCGGAGGAGACCTTCTGTTTGAAAGTCACAGTGGCTTACATTCTACTCGCTATTATTATAATGAAGTAATTAATAAGTTTTCCGAGTTTCTCCTTTCATTGTGATCCGCAGAAATTAACACTCCGCCTCCCACACACATACAACTTTGAGGTCTCCGTTCTGATTATAAAATTATTCCTCTGAACATCCTCACACAACAATAATAATAATCTGAACATAATTACTTCCTTCTCCCCAAACTTTATTCATGATTATTCATAAATGAATTCACTTTTGTTTGACAACTCATTTTATTCCACAAAAACTTTTTTTTTTCAAAAATCTTCATCCTGATTTTGTAAATATAATAATAATTATTTTTCAATCAAAAATTCACCCAAAAAAGTGTGACAAACTTTCTCTCTTTCCCCGTGCAAAAGTTTCTTTTTGTCAAAAATTCATCAAAAAAACTTTTCCTCCCTAAAAATAAGGATTGACAAATATGTTCCTTCACAATTTAAAACCATCAACTCTTCAAAGAATTCTCTTGTCTTTTGTATCATCATTCGACGGATTCTCAAAGAGAACCTTTCTTTCTGTCTTACTTTCTCTACCCGTTTTCCCCCGGATAGTTTAGTAGGAGAGAGAGGAAGACTATCTACCATCATCATCCTTTATTATTATTATGAAAGACGTGAGAAATGGGAACAAAAAGAGAAAGAGAGAGCCAAGGGGCAACAAAATAAAATCCCCGACCCATGACCTCAAAAAACTTGCATCATCAGCCCAAAGAAAGGTTTTGCCCTTCCCGAAAATATTATACCGTGTAGAGTATGAACGTCAAATTAAATCATATACCTTCCTTCTTTTTCTTTTGTACACTTTTTGAACTATTCCTCCTCATCCGAAGAGTTGGGAACTGCTGGGTAAAATTCCAACTCCTCCTTTGCTGGAGGCCACACGGATTTCAAATAGTTTTCCTTTTTTTCCCCGAAAAGCCTCGAGAAGAAGAGGAGCACTCAGTCAACCATCATCTTATTCAGTCTCTTCCGCTTCAAAAGATGACAAGAGGAGGGGAAGGACTCCTCCTCCTCCTCCTCCTCGAGGAGGATGAAAAGGAGAAAGAGAACCAGTTTCAACAATCCCAAATTTTCCCAAGTCAAACCTCTTCTACTTTACATACAACATTCACTCACACCCAAGTGAATTGTTTGTTCAATATTTTCATCCTCACCTGTCCGCTCCTCATTGACAGAATGGAAAATAATTCTTGCGAAATCACACGATTCACTGGGATTCAATTTTGTAAAAAATGAAATAACTACAGAGCAAATAAAAGAAGAGGAAAATAATTTTTTTTAAAGGTCAAAAAAGTTCTTATCTCAACAACTTTCTTTATCAAAAAAATTTAACTGTAGACAGACTTTCTCTCTCTCTCCCAGCTTTGTACGTGTTTTGGGAGTACATAAAAATAATTAAATGTTCTTCTATTCAAATGACTATTTATATCCTCCAAAGACTCAACTTTACCAGTATCAAATCAACACAAAAGAGAAAACGCTCAGACCAACAATTTTCTCTTTTCACTCTCTTGTACTTGAACATCTCTCCAAGGGAAAAAAATCGAATGACTTAATTGGCTTCCCTTGTACTTCCAACTCCAACTTAAATTGTGTGTGTGTGTGTGTGTGTAATCTACCATTTATGAATGTTGTAGCCACAGTTTTCCAACTTGCTATTATTCTCTTTTCTTTTCAGTGTAATTCCTTTTCTCTAGTTTAATTTTTCCCTCCAGTTCCAAGGACACCTAGTAAATTACAGAAATTTCCATATATCCCTCTTCTCATTGTTGTCTCATTATTCTTAACCCTTTCACAATTGTAAAAATGAAGTCCTTTAAACTTGACTTCTCTCTCTCTCTCTCTCTCACACACACACGCAATTCAATGGCTTTTATTAATTTTGCTCCAATTGCCACTTTTCCCACAGAGTGAAAAGGGTTCTTCATTATTTTGAACCTCCCTTTTACTTAAAAATTGAAATGAAACGGCCTGGCTAATTAATTCAGTTAAAAATCCAAATATAAAATCATCCTTTCTCCCTCCCTCCCTCCTGATCCTGACATTGACTTTGTGAGGGTGTGAGTGGAGGGAAGGGGGACGGAATAGAGAGAGAGGGACCGATTAGGTAAATTAGCAGTTGGCTGCTGGTTCAACCGAAAACCGACTCCTCTCCAGAAGTCAGGAGGGGGGGGGG
>WJFB01001879.1:11772-24876 GCA_009870185.1 Pygmarrhopalites habei
GGGGGGGGGGGGGAGAGAAAAAAAATTCCTGGAAGGGAGAAATGTGAGAAGGGGAAAAGTGTGTGTGTGTGTGCAGGATAAAAAGAATTGACTTGCATGTGCCGGGCATTTCCTCTGACGTTAAATCCGATGCTATGAAAGATTAAAATGAATTTCTAATTGCACGGGGAGGAAGAGGGGGATGAACGGAGGGTTCCGAATTCAAGATCAAGGAGTACATACTAGAGAGAGAGCAGGTTGTAAAGTAACGTAACGTGAGTACCGTATTGGAGATCAAAACCCGGATGTCGGAACGATTTATCCGGGTGTACAAAGAAACCCGATTTTGTTCTTCCCTTGTCATCATTCTCCATTCAGTTGCGAACACACGAAACTCAAAAATCAATCTCCAATTTTTTGAATGGAAATATTGAAATATTTCAATTGAGACGTTTTTTTTCAAAATCTGGACTTTTTCTACCCTGGATCGATACGGATTCGCGTTGCTGAAATTTCATCTATTTTTCATCCTCATCTCAAACATAAAAGTACTGTGTGTACATAAAACTCCCCTACAATCCAGTACTGCTGTTCCTGGATTATACTTTACGGAAATGACAAAATCCGTATGTATACAACCCGGGATCTCTTCTCTCCCTCAAAAAGGAGGGTCTCCCTCGCCCTTTCTCTTACACCCCTCCACGAAAATTATGTATGATAGTATTGATGGGGACTCTCCAGGGAATATATTCCTTTCATTTTCCATTTGACTATCGTATGATGTGTGTGTGTGGAGAGAGAGTGGAGAGAGAGATACGTACATGTGAGTTTGCAATTTACCCAACCTCCAAAAACCATTTTGTCTGATCTGCTGATTGCCAAGCCACACAAACTTCCACCGTTCCCTTCACTGTCTTTCTACATCCATCTTTATACACGTAGGATGAATGGATCAAAAAACGAGTGTGTGTGTGTAGTGTGTGTAGTGTGTACGTGTGGAGGGATAGACCTACGGGTCAATTACACGTTAAATTACGAGTCGAGGGAGATTGGACTATAAATATAAACTTGGATATCACACACACACACGGAAAAGGGATGATGCCCTTTGGAAAAAGCTGTAGAAAATAACAAAAGGGAAATCCAAATCCAAAAAGCCTTCTGTATTGAGTGTCCCACAATTATACAAGACAAGACACACACACTCTCTCTCAGACAAAGTATTGGTGTGTGTGTTCGTTCGTAATAGTAAATAAATTAGTGGATGGGGGTCTTGATTAAATTGTTTTTTAAACCATGTCACCACGACCGTATGTTCCTCATTTTGGCTAAGTACATTCATCACACACACACAGGCACACACACAGAGGGGAACAATCGACTAGTATATAAATGGCTTTTGTATTAGTCTCAACCCTCAATTTCTCTCCAGGGAAAATATCCATCCTGTATTATATATTATGGAGATACACAATTTAATCTTTATGTTTTAGATATCCAGCCATCGCTCCATCCTTGAAATTATGACAGTCATAAAAATTGACAATGACATTTTCCAAGTGTACATAAAATTTTGCACACACCCTCAAATCCCGATTTGTCGTCGTCCTCCTCGTGTCATATCAATCAAGGCGGGTGAAAGAAAAGGGATTTTTATTTTTGTCTGTTGTATTTGTAGACTGGCAATTTTTTTTTGTTCACAATAAAAATATAATACTCTTTTTCAGAGTTCTAAAAAGGAATCTCAAGGTTGAGTACTGGAATTACACTTTTAAAATTCTCTTTTCTCTTCCAGTAGAATCTTGTCCTGGGATCTGGGGAGAGAGACAAAAAGGGAGACAGACTAAAAGGGAAAGTGAGAGCACAATTTTCAATTCCATCATCAGTCTCTCTCGATCATGAATTCCTTATGAGAGTCTGACAAGAACAAGGGACTAAAGTCGGAGAGGGGATTCGGAGAAAGTTTTTTTCCTCCGTCCTCCTCATCTTCAGTTCAGACTGAAGGGAGAAAAACTAATTTTTTGACTTGTACTTTTTCCCTCAACTTCTTTTTTATTTTGGGTTTTTAAAATCTTACCTCTGGCAACTCGTCTGGCACTTTTCCCATCCAGGACATTGACAGAATGGTGCAGTCACATTTTGCATTTATGGATTTTTCAAAATGAATGTGCATTTTTCCTCCTCTTTTTTTGTGATGAGTCACTGCTCACTGCAACCAAGAATTATTTTTTTTACTGATGATCCTCGACGTCTTACTTTCTTCTTTCAAAAAGCCTTTCACTCAATCTGGGTGAATCTGAGTGAGAATGAAAGGATTTCCAGGAACTTCTTTCGTCAATTATGCATTTTTCTCTTTCGGTTCGGGGTGAAAATCGAGGAGAAAGGAGGAATCCTGATGTGTGTGTGTGTGATCCAATTCAACACCGAAGAATCTACGTACTTGGTTGATTCTGAAAGAAAATAAAGAAACTCATCTTATGTACAATACATACATACACGTGTGTGTGTGTGTGTGTGTGTAAGTATTACAAGTATGAGGAGGTAGAAAGTGGGATGGGAGATAAAAATCAATGGTGAAAGGTCAAGGGGATAGTACAAGAATAAACTAAACCAGCAAAAGAGAAAGTAATTTACCATCTCATTTAAAAATCCTTTTCATCACAAATGGACGTAAGGTAACTCTCTGTACACACAAGTACAAATAATGGAACGTTTGAAATTAATGTCACAAAGTAAAAAGTTACGTGTTTTCTTTTTTTTTCTTTCTACACTTTTGATACGAGTAACACAAAATGGATGTAAAAATTGTTATCGAGTGTAATTTGAACTTTTATACATACTACAATTCATTTTTTGAATCTCTTTCTCTGAAGGTATGAGAGTAAATTGTACTATCAAGTTTTATACGTAATAAAAATGAAGAGAAAAGATTACTTTGCATTTAAATCTACTCTCAAATAATAATAATAATAGTACTCACCTCGGTCTAATTTTTCTTTTTGAAAGTATTTAGGAGGACGACAAGGAATCCACTTTATTTTTTGATGAGTAATCACAAATTTGGTAAACTAATATACAAATTATGAACCGGATCAAATTTCCAACAAACACTGATGAAAATGATGATGAGTGTTATTTAATTTTTTAAATTCAATTCATCCTTTTCCTTCATGAAATTCGGATCAGTAAACATCACATCTCGTTCACACCACTCAATTTTCTTCGTCTTAATTTAAATTGTTGGTCGAGTTGAGTTCAAACGCCCACACACATACACTTTCTTTGAGTTTTTTTGATTACTTTACGACTCGAACTGGATCAAACTTGACACTTTTACCAATTGATGTTGACAATATTTTAATGACCTTGTTGACTGGGTGTGTGTGTGTTTGTGAAACAATTACGAGAAACAAATTGTGTAGGAGGATTTTCACTTTTTGTGTAGTTGTTTCTCCTCCCGATTGTGTCCATGGTCATCCCATCCCGCGTCTCATTGTCACACTGATGATGATCGTCACACCTGGGCCATCCTCTTAGATGCCAGTAATAAATCCAGTATTGTTGAATGTCCTTTTTTTGTCAACTAATTCGAAGAGGGGAGTGTGAGAGGAGGACGACCAACGACTGACTTGACTAGCCAGGAGAGGAACTGAGAGTCCACACTAGGATTTCTTATTCTTCAAGAAGAATCCTGTTGTTCTCCTCCTCCACCTCCACCAACCTCCTCTTTTCTTGAATACTGGAAGACTCCCCATATCCCAAAAGAAGGAATACCCAGCCAGACACACACACACACACACAAGCAGAGAAGATCCGAATAGTGACACAGGGGGAAAGCAGCAACTTGACTGTGTATGTAGGAGCCACTGGTATTTTCGGGGAAAACCTTTCCCGGAGCTGAGTATCTCTATAGTCCGGGTATTTTTCTTCCCCCCACACACACACTCCTCACGTTATAAAATGTATTGTTGGGATGTATGTAAGATTTGACTGTACTGATATTCTGAGTAAAAGTTGATGATGGTGTTGGTGGTGGTGAATGGGGGGAGGGGGGTCCTGTCTTGAACAATATTCGGAGTATACGTACGACACCCGAGAAGTCGGAGTGTATACGGGGAGAGCGCAAGACGCTCACTATTACTTTCCTCTCTCCGTTCAGAAAGATTCATGGAGGAGGGAAATGAGGAGGAGGAGGAGGAGGTGGTGTGTGCTGGTAGAACCTGGACAAAATTTTCATCGATCCATAATACACACACACACTGTCAGGGGAAGAACACGTGAGAACGGCGCACGGGAACGCAGCCTTGTCCAGGATATTATTATTATTGAGAGAGACTTTACTACGTTACACACAAAATACATACCACAATCAAAAGGTATGGATGTACATACCAGAGTGGTACAAATGAATGAATGAATAAGGAAACAATTTTCCAAATAGCAGCATGTGTTATTTTTGAAAAAAATTATGGACACCGTCTCCACTATTGGTGATGAGTTCAACTCATCGTGTGTATTATTACTTTTTTGGTTCTTTTACTCACTTACTTTACACTGTCTTAAATGACATTTTATTAGTATGCCAAGTTAAATCCTCCAAGACGTCCTTGCCATGAACATTATAAGGTCAGAGCGGTTCATTTAAATGTCCTTTGTGGACCCTAATTTTTTCAGATTACACCCATTTAGATACGTGAACAATGGCCCCAAAACAACGACGAATTGCTGTTTTGGGTTTCCGTAGTGTTGGTAAAAGTTCTCTCACAATTCAATTCGTCGAGAATCAATTTGTTGACTCGTACGAGCCCACAATTGAAAATACTTTTACAAAAAATGTCAAGGTTCGAGGTCAAGAGTATGAAGTGACATTGGTGGACACAGCAGGTCAGGATGAGTACTCAATCTTCCCTACACAGTACTCCATGGACATTCATGGTTATGTCCTCGTCTATTCCATTGTTGACCCTAGGTCCCTCGAAGTCGTCCAGATAATTTACGATAAATTGTTGGACAGTAAGAAGTTATTTTTGTATAATTTTATTAGTGTTATCTTGATCATCATTTACAGTAATTGTAGTAAATAATTCATATTTATTTTGTGTGTGTGCCTTGAATTTACTTAATAATTTTTTCTTCTTCTTTGTTTCACAGTGACGGGGAAAGTTAATGTACCAATGGTTTTGGTAGGAAACAAAAAGGATTTGATGGTTGAGAGAAAAATTTCCCAGGAACAAGGACGAAAATTGGCCGAGTCTTGGAAGGCTGTATTTCTGGAAGCCTCGGCTAAACATAATGATTCCGTTTCCGATGTTTTTAATGCAATTTTGGGTCAAATTGAAAGGGCCGATGGTTCCACACCAGGACAGAGTGGAGAACCTCAAAAAAATTGCTGTGTAATGTAATGAGAATTTTTTTTTAAAAAAAGAAAAAATAATTGATGCCATAAACAAGAAACATACGTTACAACATGAACATACGAGTAGATTTAGAAAATTATGAGGGGAAGGGAGAGAGAGTGCACACAAAGCAGGCAATATCAAAATAATGTTGAATATATTATGATGATGATGAATTTAATTAATTATTGTATATTATATATATATATGTGAATGAATATATTATAAATATAACATTATTTTTTTGATTAAATAAAACTGTACCAATCAATCTGATAACCTCTCAACTTTTTTAACATGGTTCATAGTCTAAACAGCATGTACGCATTGGTTTTTTTCATTGGAGATCAAATCGAAGCGCACTTTTCTGGCCGTTGAAAGAAAAAAAAAATTTTCAAAGCATGTGGACGAATGGACGTCGTTTCCACGTCCAAGAACAAGTCAACTCTTGACAATTTGAGTGTCCTCTTTGTCAGAATTTCCTTCAGAACTGGACTAACTAATCCGGATTGACAATGAGTGATGAGGACAGCCTTCATGGACCGAATTGTGAGTGTAGTGACTCGGACGACGATAGTGACGATGAACCTCGAGCCAAGAGACAGAGGACATCCTCACCGGAACCTTCAATTGTGGGTCGGTTTACTTCTGGAGACTATCTGTACCTGAGTGACTCGGATTCGGACAAGATTGTTAAGGCTGTGGAACAGGCCGAGTTGGCAAGAAAATTCCAAAACTATGAAAGGCTAGATTCTGACACGGATTGGGAAAATTATGAAGAGGATGATCATAATAATGACGGAGGGAGTCAACAACAACAACAACCAACAACACCTCCAGAGGCATCAGACCAAGAAGAGGAAGGGGAAGAGAGTGACCATTCAATAGTGTCCAATGGACCACGAGTGCAAACGCCAAGAGAAGCAGGTAGGATGATTACATTTAGATTAAATTAGGTTTGGATAAAGAATTTTGTCGATATATTTTATCATCAACTACAAAGCACTTTATTACTTTTATAATAATAAAGTTATTATTTTAAATTGTCTATCCAGGTCAAATCCAATTTTCTGATAATTCATCTTCCATATCTTCGGACTTTTTTGCGGATGCTGACATTGACGTCGACTCTGGTGGTAGTAATTGGTTGATATCGTCTCCACTCAATAATGGGAGTGGGAGTAGTGTCCATTGGTCTAATACTCCTTCTCCAAGAGGTGCTGACTTGAATCCGGATGATAGAGTCTATGATCTTGAATTTGAAGTGGCCTCAGTCTCAGAGTCTGAACTCAATCAAAATCCTATTGAAGATGCAAATTCCAGTTCTGGATTGGATGAAAGAGTAATTAATAACAGTTTTTAAAACTCATGTACTTGTATATTACTTATAATGATCAATTATTGACTGATTTAAATTACACATTTGTTTTCATTAGGTGGACATGCATTTACCTTTAATGTCTGGTGTTAATGGATCCGGTGTAGTTGAAGAAGAGAATGATCGTGATGCGGACAATTCTGAAGACTCTGAGTCATCTGTCAAGTCTGAAAAATCTCATCATGGTCTATCTTCTGACTCAGAACTGTCGGACAAGGACAAATGGCCATGTCATCAATGCAAAACAATGACGAGTGCAATCTCTCGATACTGTCTACGATGTTTTAGAGTAATTTTTATTCCATTACATTAAACATATTATTTTTCAATTATCAATTTAATTTCAGGAGAAAGATTGACATGTTAAGTATCATTTGTTTGTTGTGTTTGTGTGTAGGTAATAAGATTTATAAAGTTTTCTTTATTATTATTATAGACTCGAAGAAATTGGCTTCCTAAAAGACCAAAATCTAGAAAAGCAAAACGTAATAAGATCACTAGTGTCAACAATAATGTGATGATTATTCATGGTTCGGATGAGCGTTCATCAGATGAGGAGAACCAAGTAGCAGCTCAACTTCTCAATCATCGCTTTAATCACCCTGCCATCCCAGACCGACCATCAGTCATTTCAACGAGTGTCATTGTACCATCACAAGGGACAAATCATCCTGGTAGTAACAAGTCATTGATTCTTACTCTACCAGATTTACAAGATTCAGTTGTGCCTTCGTCCGCTTCTGCCCTACCTCCATCTTCCTTCCAAGACAATACACCCCCGACGAGTAATCCAAATTCTCAATTATCCTTCTTATCCCACTCATCCCTCGATGGGAGTCTACTTAAATCATCTGATAGTTTTACTACACCAAAATCTATCCTGCAATTAAATACCAAACTTCATACAATCACTAGTTCTCAGTCAAAGGATAACATGTTGAAAGAATTGGAGAGTACCAATGATAATAGTAACAACAACAATACTACTAATACGGACAATAGTCTACAAGAAGAATTCTCACCATCATCATCCTCATCCTTGGCGATTGACACTTCTCCACCTTCAGCCCAACCACCACCACTTTCACAGAGTAGTAGAAGTGTCAAGTCTATATCAGAAACTCCCATGTGTACCGTCTGTTGCCTGAGAGAGAAGGATGCTGCCTTTGTCCACAATAAAATTGCTCATCATTGTTGTTGTTTTACTTGTGCAGACAAAATCCTCAAAAAGACAGGGAAATGTCCAATATGCAGAGAACGAATTCTTCGAGTAGTCAAAATTATATCCGTGTAGGTACTAATTTGAGTATTGGTACAATGTACAGAGAGTATAAAAAGATTCCACTACATCAATGTATTGAATACCTGAGTTTCCTGAAAAGAATATATATATATTGTAATTACAGAGAATATATATATAATTATTTATTATAGTCAACCTCCATCCATGTACTTATTATAATTTATAACATTATTTAAAGACAAGAGTCGCAATCAGTCGCAGTAGTACGTCTCAGAATGAGACTCATTCTGTACTTAAGATATGTAACAACTTATATAACCTACCTACTCTACCTTATGTAGTACATTTTTTCAATCTCTCGTTTAATACCGTCACACTCATATGACTAATAACAATTATTATTTTCAAGATGCGAGTAGAAGGCTGTAAATAGTTTATGTTAGCCAAAGTTAACTCGTCATGAAAATTTGTCCTTTAAATTTGAGTTCATTTTATGCCTTCATTTTTTGTACTTAATTTGTGGTATTCTGGATTTTCATTAAATTCCTTTTGTCAGATTGTATACGTAACTTAATAGTACCATTTATCTCATGCATACTATTTATTAAATTATTCTTAAATATCCATAACGTGAGGTTAAAATTTTCCTTCAGTATGGAAGCGACAACTAAAATCTGGCCTGGTTTTTCTGGTAAATTTGGACACGCCGAAAATATTTTGCAAATTTAAATATTCAATGAAGTAATTTCATCATTATTTGTGTCAACTTGATTGAAAAGCAATGGTGACAAGTTGGCGGTGTTCTTACAGTCTTTCTTCCCTTTTATAATGGTCAATTTAAGAAAATCCTGACCAATCTACACGACTCTTTAGATAAGAGTTGTATTACTAAAAAAAGTTTACTAAAAATACCGACACAATGTTCACAATAACGAGAATATTCTTATCAAATTTTTGTAAAAGTCATACTCGGATTCGGTTCTATTGTACTCCTATCCCACCTCCGTCACCTACTCCACCAGCAAAAATATCCTTATTTCAAAGACTCAAGTCTATGTATAAAGACTATTGGTATGTGACAATTCCAGTCCACATTGCAACTTCCTGTGTTTGGATGGGTGGATTCTATGAGATTGCCAGAAGGTATTGTTTACTATTTTCAAGCTAATTGTGAACTACAATAATTGTCTATTTCAGTTTATGATAACGTTTGGTTTGTGATTCGCAGTGGCCTGGATATTAAGGCATCCATGAAGTACTTGGGCTTCAGCGATGGTGTAATAGATAAAGTGGCTGGATCCGGAGCTGGGAATTTAGCAAGTAAATAAGTTGTACATACATTATATATCGATACATAATTACGAGTAATAATGCTGATTATTAATCCATTGTTATATTTATAGTCGCCTACGCATTATACAAAGTCGCTACACCCGCAAGATATACCGTCACAGTAGGTAAACAGATCATGTATACAAGATGAAGTACTTTTCCTCATCTCGTTAGTATATAAATATTCTACGTATTGAAATTTATGAGAAGATAATGATAAGATATGAATGAGAATTATGATTGTAAATACAGGTTGTTCTACATACGCTATAAATGCACTGAAGAAACGTGGAATTATCAAGACAGCAAAGGAAATTTCACAATCAGCCAAAGAAATTTCTCAACCTGCCCGAGATGCCATCACCAAAAAGAAGGACAAGTTTTTGAAGAAAAATGTAAAGTCACCACCACCTAAAGATGCCAGTCCTTAAAACATTTAACTAATACCCTAGATTTCTACAATGCTGCTATACCGTTTATAGGTACATAGTCTATACTTTGTTACAACTAATCCTAAATCCTATTATGAAGATACATTTATTATGATCATTAGTCAGGCAGTGCTAACAGTGAATCAAAATATTTTAGTTGATGTTATGAACTCAATGATTGCCTATTGCCAAAACAAGAATAAAAAACAGAGTCTGTTTACTTTTTTATAGACTCTTGATTTCGTAATGATGGATGTATTCATTTACCATACTTAAATACGAACTCAACACGATGGCAATAAATAAACAATTGACGCAATAAGTAAATATATCTATTAAATTTTCTGAAATTTATTTCAATATAATATAATGTAATTCATTCTGCATGATCAATATTTCTTTTTTTTTGTAACTGAACAACCAATAAGAAGCTGTAGAATATAGTAATTACAAATGATAATATTAGCAAATTTTCAAAAAGAATCAACGTGTGATTGTAGTATTTAGTAGTAGTACATACTTAGTATCACCTTGATATTTTATCCATATAAAATATGGATTACAATTTGAAGTCTCTACAAGTATAGTAACATATCCTAATATATTAATTTTTTATTAATTCATTTTAAATTTGAGTAACTTGACTTTACTCCTTCCGGTAAGTCAAGACTCTGTACATGTCACAGATGATGATGATGTACAGAGTCTTGGTTAACGTTAAATGACAATTAATTCAGGCCCAAATATTTTAAAGTTGCAACATAATTGACAAAATCATTCATTCATTTCTTAAATAACTGTTGCAGGAAACACATGTCAAGAATAAATAATATCAACGATTATCTATTCTTGCGAGAGAGAGAGAGAGTGAAAAACATTGTTCAAAAAAATAATTACTAAATGCTCTCTTTCTCTCCTGGAAGCTATACCTTAAATAATAAGAATAGTTGTAAATTTCACGATTTAAAGTATCAACTATAAATTTGTAAATATAGTAGCAGACACGTAACTGACGTTTGCTACATGTGATAGTATGTGTGTAATTAATATATATATAGTATAACAACATTAATTATCCTTTCGATTCGCCTGGCATGATAATTCCTCTTCACATGATAATCACACGTCATGTGATTGCTTTTTTAAAATATGTTATATAATTGATTTTTAGTAAATGTAAAAGTAGTATAACAAACGGATTGATGATATTGATATATATAAATACAACACAGCAATCAAAGAACACGTTCATAGAAGAGCATGTAGGGGCAACGGGCGAGGACATCAGATAATTTTGATGGTGACACGTACGAGTCACTAATGTAGAACCAATCATTGTTCACACGAACCTAAAACAGTGAGAAGGTGATAATATAAGTACTTGTGTATGAAATTAACAAACAGTAACACGAACAATAATAATATTAATTAACTAGTACAATGAACTTACGTAGGCTACATAATGACCCCAATGAAGACTTCCACTGTGTTCAACGATTCCATAGAGTCGGTATCGAATTCCATTAGGATCACTAGTATCAACATCATCGTTCATGTTCTCCTCCTCATCATCATTGTTACACACCTTATTATTAATAATTGAAGTAGTCGTAGGATTTTCGTCCATGGGGGAAGGATCCCATCCCAAGGGGATGATACATGAACTGGGTTCATATTCAGTCGTCGCATCCATGGGTTCATTATCATTGACCCATTTGGCCTCTTCCTCCTCCAATGTCGTCGTCGTTGTGTTGGTATTGTTGGTTTCAGGGGTAGGAAATTTATTCTGTTGGTCGGAAGAAGGTTGAGTATCATTGAGAGACACGGACATGATATTGTAACTGTCTGTTGGGTCATCCCTGACTGGTGGTCCATCTTCTTCCTCATCATCAGATGGGTTTGGACTTGTTCTTGGACTCATGTGAAAGTCAGCTTGCGAGTCAAAGGCAGCAAATGCTACATCATCATCTGCTTCTGCCACAACACTACTTGCTTCATTCTCAGATGACTGACCCATCACACCCATATTATTAAAAATATCATACTCATCCTCTCTGTGAGAGTATTCTGGGTCATCCTGATCATGATGATGACTATTGTCCTTGACAAAACTAGAAGAAGATGAATGATGAGGAACGGAATGTGGAAGCACAATCGTTTCAGAATTTATCTCATTTGTATCCCCACCTCCCAAAATGTCTGGTTCCTTCTCATTCATGTCATCAAATGTCCATGTAGTGTCAAACCCATTGGAACGTGAACCATTACTATAATGATGATGATGATGAAGGGATGGACTGGATTTGAGATGACACAGGTTTGTTTCATTACTTGTAATAGTATTATTATCTTCACAACTGTAACTTGCATTAATCCCCTCACTTGTGGTGACAAAGTCTTTGATATCAATGTACTCACTAAACTTGACATGATCTTGGAGTTTGAGAGTTAGACCACGAAGTCCACATGTAAATCTCTTGAGTTGAATTGTCAAATTATTTGGAGGTCTTGCTATCATTGTTTGACCACGACTAAGTGATTTCGTTGATTTAGGAATTTCATATTTAGGTTCTTTTTCTCCATTTTGCTCAGTTTTGTCTTCTGACTTGTCCTCTTCTTCTCCAGTCACATTATCATCATCACCAACATCATCATCCTCTTCTTCCCCCTCCTCATTAATATTATCCCTCTTCATTTTCATTTTGTTGTTTTCGTTCTCAGGAGGAGGTACATCATCATCCGACTCTTTGTAATCTTCAGCATATCCCTCATCAGGTACTACTTTTTCAAGTTCAGGCATATTTTCCAAGTCTGAGCTTGATGACTCAACACCCAATTTATGTGTTTCATTCTCAGACATAACTTCATTCTCAACTAATTCTTTAGAATCTTGTTGCGAGTCAGACTCTTGAATTTCTTCCTTGTTGACTTCATCTTGGACGTCATCAACGACCAGGAGTAGTAGTGGAAGTGGTGGTGGTCGCAGCAGAAGCTATTTCAGCCACCAAATGATCATCATCAATCTTGCCTGTACGAGTCTTCTTTCTCCTTCTCCGACGATTAGTTTGTTGTTGATTGTTGTGGTAAAGGAGGAGGTGGTGGTGGTTGTTGTTGTCTATGATTATTATTGTGACTATACCTTTCATGTTTTCCCTTTTCTTTTTTGATAGAATTTTTTGTCACTTGACTTGATGGTACTGGTGAGGGTGGTGGTCTAGGAAACACTAGTTCTACAGGCCTTCCCGACTTTACTATATTTATCTTGTCGTGACATTTCTCACAGTCTACTGAATTTGAATCTATCAAGATTTCAGGCGCAGTGAATCTTTGTAAACATTCCGTCAG
>WJFB01001880.1:0-24872 GCA_009870185.1 Pygmarrhopalites habei
TTTGATTGGTGTTTAATTGCGTTGTCGGAATAGCCCCTCAAACTGGCGGAATAGCCCCATTTCGAGGGGCTATTCCGACAAATGACGACAGTTTTTAATTATTAATTTGTGACCGGTCGTTACATGAAAATCATGTATTATCGTATCCGATGGGTTTATCGATGGGTATTTGTGTTGTGTACAATGTTCGAGAAATGTGTCTCAAACCGTTTGGCTTCTAGAACAGTTAGAACTTGAAACTCTGTAAAAACTGGCGGAATAGCCCCACCTAACCCTAAATACGGTGAAATAGTCCATATTTCAAATCTGTAATTTGCTCCAACTTTCCCTACAATACTTTTTCCTAAAAAAATTCTTTTATGCCATGAATTCATTTTAATATTCAGACTGAAAGCTTGCACAAAAGTCTTGTGTGCATCATGGCATTGGTGTAATTCGTGGTATCTTGTCTCCCCTCTCTCCCTGTACTGTGTAACAAACTTTAAAAAATGGAAGACTTTGGATATCATATGGGCAACGTAAACTGTTTGTGTATTTTTTTCCTCTCTGTCTTCTCTCTCGAAGTTTGCATTTCACCATATTTTCAGCTAAGTGTGCGTAGGAGCAGAAGCAGGTTGAACATTTTACATCAGTCAAGAACTGAGAGAGGAGGAGAGAGTAGAGTAGAGAACAGGGCACAAAAAACCCCGGGTTTTTTACAAAAAAATTTGGGTTTTTTGAGTTTTTTGGGGTTTTGGGGTTTTTTGTATAATTATATGTGTATGCTCTTGGAGGAAAGTATACTATACCAAGAATGATTCTATGTCTCTTGCAAGCTGGGCCTGGCTGTGGCTTTAAGGCAGAAACAGGATTAAAAAAGGTTCAATGCTATTTCTAGAAAAAACAGGTCAAACCTTTTTGTAGGCTTCTGATATTTTCTTGCAATTCAAGAATTTCTCAGCATACATTCATGATTCAATATATAGGTCACAAGTAATACAATCGCAAGATTTACGGTATATACTTCAAATTACAATTTTAAAAAGGAAATGTGAAATTTGTGCTCTCATTTTCATATCTGTATAAAAGTATTTCAAAAATAATGGATTTATTTGCATTGAAATTCATATGCATAAACGAAAATAAAGATGACTTTTCAAACTCATACTGGCTTGAAAAACAAAAAACACAAAAAACCCCAAAAACCCAAACCCACCGAATTTTAGGGCTTGGGTTTTTTACTAAAAAAACCCAAAATACCCAACCCATAAAAAACCCAATTTTGCGCCCTGGTAGAGAAGAGTAGAGACCGAGTTGGGAAAGATTTGAGATGATGACGTGAAAGTTAGAAGTAAACTTTGTCATTCTCTGTTTCCTCTCAGTTTGCTGCATAGTATACGATCCGTCATTCTCCACACACACACACAACCACCAACAGACATAATGTACATATCTGATATCCATAGTCAACGTAAATTTCTCTCTCGTTTGTATTTATACGTAAACACACACCGCACTTCATCCTGTAATAAGACAGACTCAAACTAGTAACTAGTAGTTTGAGGATGATTTATAAGAAACATATAAAGCAACCCTGCACCTCACTATGTGTGTGTATTCCTCTTTCCCTAATCTCTCTTGACGGAGTGTAAAAAGTTGAGTTTACGGAAGAGAGAGGAAAGAAGGGAGAGAGGTTTCGATTGCACAAGTAGAATAAATAAACTTGCATCTTCCCAAGTCTTTATACTGTCAAAATCTTGTGAAATTCCTGTCATCTCTCCCTCTCTCGTTCTCTTCTCTCTCTTTCTTCTAATAAATGAGACGTTCTTTTTATTGGATTTTGGTGTTGGGCTGTGCTGTGGTGCACAAACTGTGTGTGAGTCTATGCAATTATATTATTATAATGTAATGTACATAAGTAGACACGGAGTCACAGGATAAAAGTCTCCACAGCAATTTGGAAATAATTTAGTTTCCTTGTCAAGGCAGAGGGCAGACACACATACACTCACATACAAAAAGAAAAGAGAGAGAGAGAAAGAAAGAAAATGACATGGCTTAAGCTCAAATTACATAAAATAGGTTTGGGAAGGAGATAGGTAAATGCTTCAAGTATTAATGCTGAGAGTGACAGAGAGCGTAGGGAAATAAAGGGTTCTCCAGAGACCTATTCATAAAATACATGTGCGGTGAAATCTATATAATGCTTCCGTAAATTTTTATGATCTCATTGGATTTGTGTATACTCACTCTCCACCCTGAGACACGCACACACATCATATCATCCCATATCCTTCTCTTCCCATATCCTCCGTCTCGTCTCTACTTACTCTTGACTTTCTCCTTGACTATTTTGAACTAGGAAGGTCTTGTCTTGTCTTTTTCGTTAATACTCTTGATCTCTTTCAAGGGACGTCGACTTGGGACTACAGCAACTCACTCTTTCTCTCATACATTTTTATATATATAATATTATCCCATATCATATCATTCTAATAATATATGATCATACGTACGGTTCAACATTAAAAAAGGCCGGGAGAATGAAGAATTTTCATCTCTCTCTCTTGTCTACTTTGCAGTTTTATATTCCCTTCGGATCTAATTTCACAAAATTTAGTTTGAATGAATCAGAAATGTTCTGCATTTTAGGACGAGCACGTGTCCTCGAGTGTGTAAAAATATATTTTTAGAATTTTACAGTTTTTTGTCTGCAAAAGAAAACTAATGTCGACCAAAAAATTTTTTTGTTCATTCATGTGTACTACAATTGAATTTATAATTCTTAAAAAATTCACAAGAATTTTTGTGCAATTTTCTTTTTTATCGTCCCTCATTTCCAAGAGAGAGAGAGAGAAATCTTGGCTCCTGACTTCCACCTCCATCTCCTTCTTTTCCTCACCACTCCACGAACATTATACATTATATAATATTAATATAAACGCTGGAGGGAGGAGGAGGAGGAGGGAGAAAAATCAATATCTTTCAAAAACTCTGGATTGTCCTAGTTGAAAACAACGATGCAATTTTGTGCAGATGACATTAAGCTTTAAGAGATGAGGAGAGAGGAAGTTGGGGATAGGATAGGAAGTGTACTGTGAAATTTTTTAGAGAGAGTTATAGAGACAACTACCTCCCCATGGTTTCTTCCTTTACCTACTGTACTACTCCAGAGTCATAGTCTAGGGGGAGAGAGTATTAGAAGGAGTAATCTTATTTTCAGCACGAGTGCTGCCATGTACACTTTGGTGAGACACAGAGTATATATATTTATAAAGTGAGAGACCGAGTGGGTGTGCGTGGTGAATGGTTCGCAACACTTGGTTGATGTATTCACGTTATTTTTCAAGCAATTCAAAGGAAGAGAGAGTTTTTTTACTGCGTGACTCTTTCGCTCCTTGTGTGTCTTTCAGGGAAACCGAGAAGGACATTGGATGAAGGGATAAAGAGAAGAGGTGAGAGGGAAAGAAGATAAAGAGAAAGAGAGGAATGAAAATAGAAACAGCAAAAGAGAAAATTCCTCTGAAAATGGGGAAAGTACAAAAGGTGAGCGGTTGGTGGATGGGTGAAAGGGAGGAAGAGAAAAAGACACAGGGCAAATGAAAAGCAGGAACTTGATGTGAAATATTGAGAGAAGGTAGTAGTAGCCTCTTTATGCATTGTATTTTTAGCCACTGTATACCTATCTGTCGTATGTATGTGGAGAGAGAAGATAGAGGGAAAGAGAGAAGTTAAAGATAGTGGCTGGTGAGTGGGGTAGGAAGTGGTGAGAGGAAGAAAAGAATATGAGAGAAGAGAGTCTAAAGGGAGAGTCAAGCTTGATAAAGAGAAAGTGGAGATACAGAGGGGGAGGGAGGGAGGAGGGAAAGTAAAAGTAGAGTAGTAAGAGGAAGGGAAAGTTGAGAAAGTCGAAAATAAAGCGTTGTGAGTTGATGGGAAAAAGTAGATGTAGTAAACTACATCGTAATTACATCTCACAAGACTTGCCTCCTTCCCTAATATTGTCACAAGCTTCCTCCCTTCTCCCTACACTCTATCATATATGTTAGATGTGTGTGTTTGAAAAAGAGAGAGGCCATCATCGACATTCCGAGGAGGGTAGGGTGGGTGTTGTTATTAAAACGCTAGTGCTCGAGGATAATTTATGATCATCACTTCTAGTAGACTTTCCCCCTGTATGAAGTGTGGAAGGAGGAAAGAGTAGCGTTTAGTTTTCAAAATTACTACACTATCCTACACCAACCTCTTTAACCTTAACAGCATTATGTTTTGACTCGAATACATGCACACAGCTATAAATACGTTTATATGGGAGTGTGTGTGAGGGTGTGGAGTGGTCCATTATATCCTATGGTCATGACTAGAACTGTGTATACGTGGAGAAAAGAGGGAGAGAAAGCTCAACTGAGTTTTGTATACCAGAATTTGGGTCTTCACATCTTCCTGTTCATCTTCTCATCTCCACATTTTTATTTCTCGTTTGTAAAAAAGGGAAAGTGTTGAAAATGGATTTCACTGTGGCTTGGGGAGTAATGCAGAGAATGCAAGGAAGCATAAAAATATTGTTTGCGGGCAATTTCTCTTTCTAAATCCTTGTTAATGTACAATCTGTGAGTTTATACATTTTGTAGGGGAGGGCTTACACACGTTCCATGTCACCATTTTAAAAAATTGTCTTGTACTCAGTCCTCTCTCTAATTACAGGGACTGGGAGATCCTGAGTAATTTGTGTATTTATCTTTTTTGACAAGGAATCAAGTCAATTTTGAAAAAAATTGGTAATGTCCAGTCCTGCACACCTTTGCACATTTTATGTCCACAGAAAAATTGGGTAATTCTAACACTAAAGGTCGTCTGGGTTGTTTGTCTCTTGGTGAAAATACGGTAAACATTGTAAGTATGGATATGGATGGTCTGTAATGTGGTGATCATGGAATGTTGGATAGGGAAATTGCCCTCATATTTTAGACGTGTATGGGATGGAGTTGTTGTCTTCCTCCTGCAGTATGGTATGGGCTACAAGAGAAGGGCTAATGCACACTGTCATTGAGAAAATTATACGAAGTTTCCTCTTCTACATGACACTAAGCCTGAGCTAAGGAAAGGCCCTCGTAAATTATGTTGACTAAGTAGACTGTGTCAAATAAAGTTGGATTTAGTGATACAGACTTTCTTCTCCATTTTTTCCTCTTTTTTAACCACTTCAAGGCATGGTGTGGTGGGTGGCCATGGGTATTGTTCTCACAGATTCTCTAATGTTGAGTGAATGGAATGAAGAAATGTGGGCACATACATTAAGTACATAGTACATATATAGTGCAGACTCTCCTCTTCTTGAATATTGGAAAGAGAATTTATGTTATGCATTGTATACGTGAAGGTGCTATTATTAGGGAGGAAGAGGGATCGTCGTCAAGCAGAATGATATTGACTACAAATGATGATGATGCACCGCACCATGTTCAAAGTTTTTCCTTTTTCTCTTCGCTTCCAGAATTGTGTGTGTGTGTGAAAAACTGTTATTATTAATAATGACAGATATGGCTAGATGCTGATGAAACCAATTTTAAAATGATGATGATGTTATAAATACACACACACGACACACAGTCTGTATCCAGTTTGTCAAGGGCACGGAGACTACACAATAATATGCAGAGCAATTATTTATTATTATGTAATATATCATCGTACCTCCACCTTCAAAATGAGGACGTGGAGGAAGAGGAGGAGGTGGAAACGGTGATGTGTGTACAAGGAAACAGCTGTGAGTGTAAATGCAAGGTGTGTGTGTGTGTTAGAGTGATACATTTTCAGTTGTTTTTGTACAGCTTTTGGAAAAAAAGGCTATTCACATCTCACATCTGGATTGTGTGTGGATATTCTGTTGTTCCTTTATTGTTTGGTAC
Organism: Pygmarrhopalites habei; assembly: GCA_009870185.1. Lineage (NCBI taxonomy): Eukaryota > Metazoa > Arthropoda > Collembola > Symphypleona > Arrhopalitidae > Pygmarrhopalites > Pygmarrhopalites habei. Next base: position 5,889 of record WJFB01001880.1, read on the forward strand.
GTCTTTCTCTCTTTGAATGACTCATTCCAAATTCATTAACACAATCTGTCTGGAGTGTGAGTGAGTGGGAGAGAGTGTGTTTTTTTGGGAGAGACAAAGATCTAATGGAGATTGAATGTTGTGTGTGTTTATTACTGTGTGTCACGGGAATTGTTTCACAAATCCTTCCATGTTGTTCTCTGTCATTGTCAGTCTTAATCTCAGTTTTATTATTAGTATATTGATTTTTGTCACAGTCGTCTCCTCACCCACACTCCAATTCTCGACTGTCATGGAGATCAATTTACTTTTTTAAATGACGTACCATGTTGATCTTTCACTTGTAAAGATGAAATGAGACAATAATAGAACGGATAGGAGTCAATACCTACGAAATATAGGTATACGTACGTACCTATAGGATTGAGATGATTAAAGCCCGTCAGTACACAGTACAATACAAAACATTCGAATACTACTAGAAGCTGTCTCAAAATAATGACAATAACTACGACTGTAACATCATGCCAGTCGGGATGATTCAGGAGAGAAATGACGTCTCAACAAATAACAAAATAGACATGGATACACATTGTGTACAAAAATATTTGGCCTTGAAAGGGAGTTGTGGAGACGAGTAATTAAATTTCATGCAACTTTCTTTGTGATCTGGGAAGAGGATAGGACGGATCATCTGTCACATTCAGACGTACTCGTAATTTGTATTTTTAAAAAGTTGAATACTCATTGTATAGTGAGTGACATGTCATTACAATATATTTTAGAGTTTGTATTTCTAATTTCCATGCGTTTATTTTATAATATGAACTGATTACATACAAGTTTTTTACGAGCAATGCTCATCAAAATGTGTCACAAAATTTCTCAAACTCCAGAATGGCATGACTCCTTGACTAAGCCAAGGCGGAAAATTCACTTGATCATTGGTGATGAAACGAGAAGAGGGATGTGAATTGTGTGTGTGAGTGTAGGTAGATGATACAAATAAAAGACAGTAGTAAGGACAAGCAGAAAATTGTGATGTGGAGAGAGAGTTGTTCGTATCTCTACAAAACTCCTATATCTTCCTTACTTACTCCCATTTTCCCCTGGAGTAGAGTGTACAGTTGATATGTCTGCAGTGCAGACTCTGCACGCTTACATTGTGTACAGGATACACACAGCAATAGTTTACAGTTGTGGTTTATTGGGGTGGATGAGGATCTAGTAAACATTATCATGAAATAGGGTGACGTATTTGTGGGATCTGTTGATAGTGTGAAAATGCTGATAGACTGTTTCTCTTTCTGTCTAGTCCTTCTCATCCTCTTCCTCTATCTCCCCACTTTATAAATGTTAGTCTCCACTGTAATTCCCAAGGTAGTCCGTCACCTCCAAAAAAGAGTCGAGGTGAAGAGAGTGTGTATGTGAGAGTGAGTGAGAGAGAAGGGAGGAAATGGGTAAAAAGCAGTAATAATTTTCTGGAGGCAAGGAGAGCTGTTGGGGCCTCAAAGGATCTCATTGCAAAATTTATTATCCTCCAGTTACGTGCCATCAGCCATCAGCCCTAAATTGACCTCTTCTACTTGTACACTTCTTCCCTATTTTTTTACTTGGAGGAGGATAACATTGTAACCCATGTAGGTAAGTGGAAAGTGGATACATTCACACTCACACAAATAATACATAGAGTACATTTACAGACTACATTCGTACTATGGTGAAGAAAGTAGATGTGAAGGAGCACTTATGGCAATAACCACACAGAGAGAGAAAGAGACAGGAAGAGATGCACACGTACTTTCTATATGGTTGGTGTGTGCGTGTGTGTATAAAAATAGTCCTTTATGATACAGAAAAATGATTTTTCACTTTATCAGACTCAGCTAGACACAAGGCAGAAGGGCGAGGAGTTTCCCAGTTGTCACCTGGATATCCATCTTTCTTCCTCTCTCCCTCTCTTTCTATTTAGATGTGAAAAATATGTAACGGTGGTGAAGGCTGGGCTGGAGATGGACAAAAAAAATTCATGGAGGTGAGAAGAAGAGTAAAAAGTACAGTTGAAGTGACAAGGTAAGAGAGAGAGAGAGAAAAAGAAAGAGGGGATCTTTAAAAGGATCAAGCAGAACAAGATTGTGGGGAAGCCATGAGCATTTGTGAAGGTAGTAGACACACACTCACTCACAAAGAGACAAGTTTGTGGTAGTGCGAAAAAATTACATTAGGGAAGACACTTTCGAGGGTAGATAAATGTTATTTATTTATATACAATTGGTACAGATGTGTGTGTGTCATTGTGTGCATGTGGTGTATTGTGTTCGATTATCAGCTTTCCAGAGCTCTCTCTGTCTGTCCGTGTTTATGATGACAGAGTGATGGAGAGGAGGAGGGGAGGCGAATGATATAAAAGTTATTTTGTATTTCTGCACTGTGCAAAAGTGGACGATGAGGAGTACATGTTAAAGTATGGAGAATGCACGAGTGCAAGTGAGGAGAATAAACCATTTTTTTCAATGTTAACAGTCACATACGTAAGCAGGGGAGGAAATTATAAACTTGAATTTGAATGTTTTTGAGTGACTCATAAAGTTCCCCCTTCTTCACTCCTCTTGACTATGTACTTCTTGAAACATTTAAGAGTCCTTTAGAATATATATATATACATTTTTCTAACTATCGAAAATGGTCGTCGTATAATTCCAGGTTTGGAAAAGGTAACTTTTTAATTTTTTTGGAAAGAGCAGATGAATATTAAATTTTATTTTTTCCTCTCCCTCCCTCTCTTTCGTCTTATGATTTAAATGTTTTGTACAATCCACTTGTGTGTTAAAAGCAGTCTCTTCCCATGATTTTTTGCTCCACTCTCAATACAGAACAGATGTCTCAGGTTACAATGTATAGAATGCTGTAGCAACAAATTGACAGAATTTAAAACTGTCTTGAGAGTGCCAAGTATCTTGTGTTTTGATTCAAAGTTTGGGGGAAAATGTACAAATTACTTTGCATACAAAGTATACATGCATTTTGTATTTAATGAGAACGTAAAAGATGCAGTTCTATTCATAAAAATCTATTTTTATACAAATGGCCATGTTGGAATGGCCATGAAGAGAACAGAAGAGCTTTTAGCATGGATTTTTGTACAATTTGTAAATTTTCTAATTAGATATTTGGGAGAGTGCTCTCGTCCTTTCTGTACTGCTTAATTGGAGGTATTCTCCACTTTGAAAATTAAATATTTGTTGGATCTTTCGTCCTTCATTTGGGTTTCATTTGATTTTGAAAGGAGTGAGAGAGTTTGTGTGTGTGTGGGATTTAGTATGGACTTTACCACTGGAACATGGGCTCCGATGGGTTTCATTCACTTGATTAGAAATCCTTCTATCACTGTGTACTGTGTAGCTGTGTGTGTGTGCAGTATGCATTCAGTTGATGCTTTTAGTAGCAAGTTTAAATTGAAAAGGAAACGGCTCATTTCCTAAAAGGGGGAAGGGGGCTTATATCCTTTTGACTCTCTCTTTGACCTATTCAGAGAAAAGGGCAAGACATAAAGTGATCCGGGGTATACATTGTATAAACACACATACCTACACACTTATAAAATACACATAAATACACATTTTATTATCTCCACCTATTCTCCAGCTATTAATATTATTCTGAGCTGTTAGCGGCTAACGTCATAGTTATAGCCCCCTATAAACTGTTAACTAGATATTTTATGATGAGGAACATTTCCAGGAAAAAGAATGATTCTATTTATTCATTCTCTGTCTCGTCCCTCTTCTCTCTCCTTTTTCTAGTTACTCGAATATTTGTTGATGATGGAAAAGAGACACAGATTGCATTCATGGAGGAAAAATTCTCTTTTTATAGTAAAGAGTAGAATGAAGCGGAAGGATATTTTGAAAAGTATTACTCCGTAAAATACAAACTGCTGTACTCTACGTGTGCGTGCATGGAACTCAATTCTCTCCCTCCCTCTCTCCTTCTCCTGAAGATGGTCGTGCACCTTTGCAAGACTCTTGGGTGACACACACACACGCCCAGTAGTAAATTTCGTTTTTAAGTTTTATGCATTTTCTTATCATCCTTCCATTCGCTCATTCATAGCCTCTCTATCCTTCTCTAGACTGCGTGACGTGTTAGTAAATGTTTTAAATGTGGTTCTCTCTATTCCACAACCATGAGTTGTGGTAAAGTAGGACTCAATCATGTGATATAACTTTATTAGAGTTATATGGAGTATTTAATTGAACACACACATTTGTTGAGTAATTGGTTTGACATTCAGTGGTACTTTCACACTACCCCCAGAAAAAATATGGGTTGTACCATACCCAATTCTTCCAATGTACTTTGCTCATGGAAAGTAGTAGGGACAGGTTTTAATTGAATTGAATACGGTATACAATAATAATATAATATGAAGCTGCATCAGAGAGAGAGAGAGGTTTCCTACTTTGATGGGAAAGATAAGTTCCTGCAAAACGTTGGAATTTTGACGTTGACGTGTCCTATCCTATGATGTGTGTGTGAAATATGTTAGGGAACCACACTAGGAAGGGAGTGACTGGAAAATCTAATAGTTTTGACATTAGTGTTTACATGATTATTTTTTAAACTCTATTTTTAATTTGAAGTGTGGAGAGCATGATGTGTGTGCATGGAGTGTGTACTCGGTTACAATGTCTACATAATATTCTGGGACAAAATATAAGTGTGGATATGAAATGCATACACCACACTTTCCTCCTCCTCCGTTAATGTTAACTGTATGGATGTCAATACAATTTAGAGTCATGTTCATGGCTGCACCGTGTATTATAATATAAACGAATTTATTTTTTACGACACGCCAGTTAAGATTTGACGATGACAAGGTTCGTATTGTACCTATAGAAAGTAGAAAAGGGGAATTGTGAAAGTAGAGTGGTCTTCAATAAAACTATACACATTGTGTACTGTATACATTTAATTTTTTTGTGTGTGTTGTAGGAACGAGAAAAGCTGCAGTATCCCACCACTTGACAACCTCAGTCTTACGTTGAAAGTACATTGGATTTTATGGATGACAAACTCCCAGCATACCTTCGTCTGGACTAGTACTACTACCATCACAACCAGTCAACAACACCATGAGTCAAAGTGTCACTCAGTGAATTCCTCTTGATCCATTGGAAGGTTGTACTCAGTGACTGTGTGGTTCTGTTGTTCTTGTTTGTGACCAAAGAACAAAGGAAGTCATCTTGAGGGGGAACATTGTCCACAGATCAAAAAGTGTGGATCATCTTATATGGAAAACCTTCAATTTATACACACATATGTATACATGAGAAGACACTACACACTTTGAAGTATCTACTAGCTTAGCTCTGTGTGTGTAGCTTTCTTCGTATGTTTGTGTTAGAGTGAGTACATCATCAAAGTGGATATTTACATTTGTAGGTGTTTTAAGATTGAAGAAGAAAAATTTTGTTTCCCTTTGCGAGAGTGTCCCGCAAAAAATTTTGAAATTAGTTTTGTCCAATTTTCACTGACAAGCCTTTCAAGTCATCTTCATTCCAACCTGAACATTACAACTTTCTACATATAAGCAAGAAACAGACGACAACGAAAATTAATTGTCCTCAAATCTCTAAACTGTCCCCAGCTGAATGAGAGATTGAAAAAAGTGAGAGGAAAAATTGACTCTATTCCTCTTGTTACCCACCCGCACTATTTACTCACACCCACAAGGAAATCCAAACTTTGTGACCGTGTGTGTGTTTGTGCAATAGAACGGAAAAGTTTGAACTTTCACAGAAGATCTGAAGAAAAGGCGGAGTGTAAGAAATTGATTAATTAAATATGGGAAAAGGTAATAGCAAGCTGAAGCCGGAAGTGCTCAATGATCTCAGAGAGAATACTGAATTTTCCGGTGAGTGTCTTTAAAGAGCTTTTTTATGAGGTTTTCACCTCCTCCACTTTTTTTCTACCCTTTTCCGCTTCTCTTGAGCTTCAAAGACTCCTGACTGCTAACCTTACTGTACCTTACCTTACCTTGTATTTTCCTATCTCCATATATTACGAGAGACTAGAGAAATGTAGTAGTTACACACAGCATCTTGTGTTCTATTGTGGATTTCCTTTATGTTTGTATACCTATGCGTGTGTGTGTTGTGTGCTCAGCACATTTTCTTCCCTGTTGTTCCATTTTCTGCACCTACCACAATTCACAACACAACTGTTCTCCTTTTTCTCTTCTTCCTACTCCTCCGTAATATCCTTGCTTATTCACCACCACTTCTCGTGGTGGACTGAACTCATTTTTCTTCCACCCTCCTTCCTTTTTTGTGTATTCTTTACAAATGATGATACTTATGCGTTCACCTGAGCACGTAAACCTTTAACAAGAAAAAATTCCCTTTCTCTTCCTGGTGGGTCGAAAACCTTTTGAACCCTTCAGAATTTCATATACTTTTCTCTCTTAACATTTTGATTGTATTTTCTAAAGGAGCTGTGTCTCTCATTCTTTCTCCTGACTCCATTTTGGAATGTGTGTGGTTATTTGTTCGGTAAATTTGTTAGACCGGCCTTGCGTTGTGTTGTGTGTACAGTGTGTGTGTGTGTGGTGTGTGAAGTGGTACGTGTACTGCGTCTTTCAGCTTACCTCAAGGCATACATGACTGCACACTTTTAGATAGTTAGAGAGGGAGACTGGCTCTCTCTGTCTCTCTCTGTGACTTGTTAGTTGACTGACTGTACTGTACTACAGCAACAGCAATGTTCAGCTTAACCTTGTAGGGTCCATCGGGACTGCGTCCCGATCTTATGCATAATTTCTATTTATATGAGCCTTGACTTTCTCTCTCTCTTTTACAAGCTCCCAGTTTTGTCTTTCTATTTATTATCTCACAATGTTTTACATGGAATGACTCCACACATAATGTGATATAGAGGTGGCTAGATGGTTCCTCTCTCCTTTTTCCTCTCTCTCTCTCTTTCTCTTATAATATGTGCATTGTATTTGGTTAATGGTGAGTTCGAAGCTACCTTTTCTTCCTGGTCTCTCTCCTCTCCTCCTTTCTCTATATGGTTTAGAATATGTATGGAGTTGTGTTTCACTTTGCTCATGCAACTAATATAACCTTTGCTTGTGCTTTGTGGTATTCTCTCTTTATTTGGGTGGGTGAGGGAGGCAGAGGACGGACGTGTTCTGAGTTCCCTACTCTCTCTTCTCTCTCTTACTTTAGTGTCCTCCTCTTTTGGTATTTTCTACTTGTAATTTTGTACTGCTTAACTCCTTGCGGATGCTTTCACTTTTCCTGCTTCTACAGCTTTTATAAGTCGGGTGAAGGATTTTCAAGGAGTATAGAGAGGCGCAAGACTTGTAAGTACTTGTCTCGTGACTTTGACTCCACACAACTGACTTTCACTACACATACCGAGCCCCCAAGACTGACTATCTGTACCATGGATGAGTTTTGATCGTCGTCCTCGTGATGGTTGGTAGTGGAGTGAAAGTAGAGATAGAAGAGATCGTCGGGAAAAAGTGAATAAACAATGTTGGAGAAAGGGGCTATGCTATGCAGCATGGAGAAAGGAGCTATGCTATACTATGTCTGTGTGTTATACCTATTGTACACTCCATTCTTTATGCTCCATTCCCGTGCTAGCGAACCAAATTTGAATTAATGATGGAACGCAGACATGGTGGTGGTAAAAAGCAAATGAGCTGGGAACCAATGTCAAAGAGTAGTCTAGTGGCCGTTGTGTATCTTTATGACAGTCACATTACACACTGTGTGTCTAATATGAATAACTCCACAATCTATCTTTTATACAGAAATTGTTCTCATATCTTTCTCTTAGACACAACATCTGCTGTCTCACTGTACCATGTGAGGGGTAAGCTTTGCTGTGGGTTGGGTGTGTTTGTGGAGTGTACAATTTTACAAAGTACTTTCTTCTCACTACTTCCATTCCACATTAGAGAGATTTACTTTGGACTCCACCATTGTACTATGTACACACACTAGGAGGGGTAGAGAAGAAGAGGAGAAAGCTGCACAGACTGTGTGAGAAAATGAGAAAGTCTCTTCGTCAGATTATGGAAGAGCCTGATAACTGTAAAATTGTGAAAGTTAACTTTTTCTTGGGAGGACCTTCTCATTCCATTCCATTGGCGGTGGTATCATCTTGTTAGGAAATGTACAATGTTTTACTTTGTGTGGTGAGGGTTGAATATGATCTGTTTACTTCCTTGTCTATAGGTTAAATCTAAATTTTAATGACGTTTTTAACAACAAGGATAAAAAGTAGTTGTGTGCACTGGGCATGTGTGTGTGCTTTCTCTCACCAACATTTCCCATGCCCTCCATCCTCCGCCTATCCTTTTGTCGACGGTGAGATGGGAACGGGGAATGATAATAATATTACGGCACATTTTATTTGAATACCATTACTTTATTACAACTTTGTTGTTGTTCTGGAGTGAAGGACCTTCCTATGTGGGTCATTTGTGCGGTGAAGAGTGACTTCACAAACTTTTAAATATTCATACAAACATCCCCATTGTGTGTGTGTTTAGGAGAGTCAGACTGCGATTTGAGTAGTTTTGGGAGAGAGAGAGAAAAATAGGATGTCTCGTACTATGTCCTAAAGCATGTCCGGTTCATAATTCTGGACAACGTTTTATTTTTTGTTCTCTAAATCTACTCGACGAATTTCAATTTTGTTTTCAGTTCTAGAAAGCCTATATTCTGACGAGTGTTGGCTATAATTATTGTGCATTTTGATAAAGTTGGTGAAAAATGACGAGGGTAGTTCTGGCGGGTAAAAAAGTGAGTTTTTGTTTACAAAGGGTGAAAAAACATCGGACTCGCAACAAAAGTGTTGTGATTACGACGTTTTAAGGAGAGTAATTTCCAGAGTCAGAATTTATTGTCAGGACAAGACCTGACGAACATTTACATCCAACTCTGAAGGTTGGGAGAGGAAAACAAAAGCCACCAGTACCACAAAACAAATTGATCATGTTCGACTAGTCTTCACTAGGACCCCTGTCATGTCAGTCCGGTCAGCGTTCATGGAGTTGAAAATTCCAAAATCAATAGTGAGTGGTTTGAAGGTCCATAATGTAAGGCTCCATGCCTACACTATGAAATTTGCTCAAAAGTACAAAAGGGCCGGATACAATGGACTGAAAAGGGCCCTCATCGAATTCATGAAAAAATAATTGCGACCCGCGGCCAGAACTTTCTCGTCATGGATGAAGAAACTCGAATTGAATTGACAAAGTAAGGTCCCTTGAAGGAAGTCCTACCATTTCCCTACACCCACTTCAGTGGATGTTAAATTTCAAGTTAAACAAATACGAAAATATCTAGTATCCGTAAATGTCGGCCAAGAAACGGCATTGAGGGTCACCTGTCAGATTCATATATTTATAGAGAGAATCTGAATGGAAGCATATATATTAATGGGTCTATTCACAAGAGACTGATTCCCTTTATCGAAAAATATCATGACTTGTCTCAAGTTTTGCTTTAGTCAGACATGGCAGCCTCTCATGTTGGTGGGGCTCTGGAGGGGAACTCAGTCCAATATGTCACTTTTGACAAAAATGCTCCCACTACCCCCAAGCCTCGTCCAATTCAATAATAATGGGTTAGTGTCAGAAGGTCATTTAGTGACCTTCAACAAACCCCAAAGAGTTTCAATGGATTTAAGTGATCATACCGAAATATCCTCATGAATTTATCCGAAAACCCCGTAAAAACCATCATTTCTTTTGCCAACAACAACATTAAAAAAATTGGTTACAATGGAGTCTATTCATAGTGTTAAGGAACATGGCAACTCGTCAGAATAAAGGCTTTTTAGTACTGAAAACAGAATTGAAATTCATTGAGTAGATTTAGAGAAAAAAAATAAAACGTTGTCCAGAATTATGAACCGGACATGCTTTAGTCTACAAAGTCCTGATATTTTTAATTTGATAATTATGTTCATAATATGAACTTCACATATTCACTCTGTGTTCCACAAACTGTCTCTCTATGTAGCCTTCAGCAATATTACAACATTGAGGTTGAAATTGTGGAGTTTGAACTCTCAGAATATAAATGTACAGTGCACACACAGGGACAGAGTGTACGTACACAATACGATGCGTCTAGACAATGTGGGTAGTTGGTTGTGGGTGGGGAGTACATCGCCCAGGGAAGTTAATGATTCAACTTTTTGAGATTATTATAAATTATTTCTCAATTTCATGTTCCATGTTTGTCATAATTATTGTGAATCCTTATTATACGAGTAGTTTTGAAGGAAAGGAGAAGAGAGGAAGCATTATTGTGATTAGAGTTGTAGCGGAATAATTAATTGGAAACATACCATAACTTTCAAAATTTTCTTTTCATCTCTCTCCCTCTCTCCTACTTGAAGTTGGCCAAGTAGTTCTCCTCATTTCCCCTCCCACACACACACACTATCTCTTTCTCAACTTTCTCCATTTATGAAGGAATAAGTCACGCTAATTGGAGGAAATCTGTGAGAATGAGAGTCATCATTAGGTAACCTGACCTGCGTTATGATCCACCTAATTGATGAGGCAAGTTAATTTTTATTCCTCTTCCTCCTCCTTTTTTTCTCTGGACACTCTACTTGGCTACAAGTTGGTACACCATCAATTTGGGTGAATTTATGAGGGGCCATGGAGGACGAGAGTGAAAGAGAGTATCACACAAACTCGTCAACAGAATTCCGAAATACTCTTCCAGTGGGTGGGTGTTTGTGTGTGTGTGGAATTTTGTTTGGGTTGACTGAGTGTATGTAGGGAACAGCTTGCTTTTCAACTAATTTTTCCTCCTCTCCTAAACACACACATACACACAAGGGAAGAACCGTGGGCAGAGAGTGAGGGAGGGAGATAACATGTGTTGATAGAGAAAGGGCAAATGCTTTCCCTTCCAGCGAAATGGATTGATTGTGGAGTTGGCTGAGTTTTTCCTTGGTCTCATCTTATTTTTCCATTGTGGTCCCAGTCCTCCTCTCTCTTCCCCTCATCCTCCACCCCTCACCATATGAGAGAGAGATAACAGGACTAACACACGCATACAGAGAAGTTTGTATGGAATCATGGAGTGTACAAGATTTCTCAGAGTGTAATGGAGTATTAGAGGACTGGAGGCTTTTGAATTGATGTAATGTGAACTTGCCCGGCTGTTGCTTCTTTCTCCCGTCCCTTACCTTCCAAATGTGTGTGGCTATGTGTGTGTACGTACATACATGTTTCCATTGCCTCTTAGCTACACTCTCTCTTTATCCACTTAAAATATTCGGACTCAAAATGGGGCTCATTACGCTCGACCGTCTCACATTTTTTAATAATGGTGGCACAAGTGTGTCGTTCTTCCTCTCATTTTTTTTCAAAATTTGAGCTTTGGATGACCCAATTCTGGTGGGAGGAGGACGGAGGAGAATTAAAAGTGGAACTTGCATCTCTTTTCACATGAATAGAAAAAGAGGAAAATTTCGAGTTAAAACAGGGATTTAAATCAAAACTCTCATTAATTTTCTCGTTGTTGGTGAAGAAAAGGTTTGTGCGTGTGTGCACCAAATGAAAATAGGACGAGTTGTAGGGTACACAGGACAGTATTTTTCTTCTAGCTATCATTGTTTCTATTGACCATTGTATTTACACTCTTTTCAACACACACACACACACTCATCCACTTTTGTTGAGGTACACAAAGTTGATTCTCATTTCACTTTTTTCCTGAGAGAGAGAAGGTCTGAGTTTGTGTCTTTTTCTCAGGTGACTTGTTAAACTCCTTTGGCCACGCAAATATTGTTGCTGGTTCACAGCTGCCCATGTAACACACACATACATACACAGCAAGACAAACACAAACGGAGGAGAGATGGATAAGTAGGATGGAGAGAATAAAAGTCTTTCGTGCTTTTTAATCTCATCATACGTGAATGGCATGCCAGGTAGTAAATGGAAGGTGGAAAGACAGGGTGTGGGCAGGGATGGGTTTTTAGAGAGAGAGTGTGTGTGTGTGTCTGTGTGAGAGTGAAAGAGAAAGGTATATATAATTTCGGTGTATTGTGGGTTCAAGTAGACGTGTTGAGGTTTGTGGATTGAGCTTAGGTCCTTCTATAAAGAAAGAATGGAGAAGACGAGCGAGAGAGAGAGAAAGGAGAAAAAAGTTTGGCAAAGAGAAGAGATGTGATTAAAAAGGTGGACGTGAACAGAGAGTATAGGATGGTAAGAGAAAGATAGAGAGACAAAGTACAACTGAGAGAGGGAAGGAGGAGGGTGGGGGTGGGAAAAGTTTTGAGCTAATTGCAAAGAGTTTCTCTTTTTCTAGTTATGATGATGTGCCTTGTGTGCTTGTGTCTTGGATGTCGCAATTGTAGCAACTAGATTTCTTTTTTTTAAATGTTTTTTTCCTTCATCATTCTATTCTCCACACTAGTTAAAGACAACAGTTTGTTCTGAACACAGTTCAGTGTTTAGTGTACTAATATTGTCTTATTTTTTCCTATTTTTTTTGTGTGGAACAGATGAAGAGATTCAGGAGTGGTACAAGGGGTTCCTAAAGGTGAGTTGCCATTGTTCCCATATTTAAAGAGATGGTGTTCACGCGGAACTTAGCAGTTTCTTTGTAACAATATCATGACTATGGTGAAAAGCGTATGTTGCGTTTTGTGAATAAATTTCAAAAATTGTAACATGAAAATATGCAAATTTTTTTGTTCTTCCTCTTCATCGTTCTCCGCAGGATTGTCCCAGGTGAGAATTTCTTGAACTAGTTTTATCATACACATTTGTCTGTGTGTATTAAAATTAAAGGGGGAGAATCCTAACGGCGGTGGTTAGGTTAGCAAAGTATCTGGTTAATTTACAGAGAGAAATAATATGGAGGATACATAGTCCTGATCCTTGCTGTGTATAATTTGTGTATGCACAAGCAAGTCTAAACTTTGATGTTGTTTGTTTGTTTGTATGTCTGGCTTTGTGCAGCGGATGTCTGACCGTGGAGGAATTCAAAAAGATCTATGGAAATTTTTTCCCCTATGGAGATGCTTCCAAGGTAAATGCACAAGTTTTTTTTCCTTCTAACTCTACACTTACCGTACAAAATGTGTAAGTATATAGAAGAAAATATATACATTAAACGACATGAGAGTGTCGACGGTGTAATTTTCTTATTTTTCAACTTTCCCTCACACTTTCTCTCTCCTTCTCCTTGTTGTATCAACTTTCCACACTTTTATCCCAATTTTTGATGACAGTCAGTATTTTTCTTCCCCACCTTGCTAGGCTCCCTCTCTACCTTTTTACGACTTTGCTTTTCATTTTTCATCTCTTTATCCTACGTCCCACACACACGGAGAAAGAGACAGGGGGAAATATTTTAAAAACTTTTTTGTCAAGAGTGAATATTCCTTGTGTTCACTGAGTTCCTGAGTGGGACTGGGGGTGTGAGTGTACAGTGTGTGTCCTTCTTTCTGAATTGAATAATGTCATCAGCTGTATTCCCACAAGGTTTACGAAATTTACATTGTACAATTAGTACTTTTTATAATGTCTCTCTAACACAGTTTTATATGAGATGGAAGGAGAGGGGGGACGTGATACAATTTACGACAGTCGTATAATTGCATTGTGCTAAAAATAAAACTTAATCAAAGCTACATGGTAGAAGGGAAAAGAGTTTATGTGTATGTGAGTGTGGAGGGGAGCAAAAAATTAATAGTGAGTTTAATCTTCAATACTCCATAAATTTGGGTGAACCAAATTGTGACCTAGTGTTAGTGTTCTCAACTTGTTTGTGTGTGTCAGAAAGAGAGAGAAAGAGAATCATGTTGGGTAATGAAACTTTTTTTGTAATCCTCTCTTCCTTTCTCCAGTTAGAGAAGTGGAATAAAATGTGAAATATACACACTGTATTTTGTATTTCTTGCGGCTACTCCCTTTTCCCTTCCTCTCACAACTTTTTTTATTTATCTAGAGTTATGGACACGTAGAGAATTTTCAAGAGGGCAGGGTAGGGTGTGAGTGTATAGTGTTTGTGTGTGTACACTGCGAACTTTTAGTTTGGGAGAGTATTTAATTAGTTTCTTTATTGATTAATGAAGTAGGTCTGTCGCTTTCTCCAAATTGTTTATGATTTTGTATACACTTGCATACATAAACGATGTAGGACCGTCCTGTCCTCCACATTCAGATTTCATCTTCTCCTTTACTTTCACTGAGAGTATGTAATGATGATGATACGACGTTGAAATACTGTGTAACACACATGTGGAGAGGTATGATTGTGCAGAGATATGTCAGAGAGGTGCATATTGATTTCTGTAACTTCTTCGTCGTCTCTTTCTTCTTCGTGACGACTTTGAGCAATGATACAGTTGATGGTGCAGCAAAAGTTTTTGATGAGTTTCATCTAACAGCCCTTATTACACCAGAACTTTGTCTGTTGTTCAATTAACGTTAAATGAGGGGGAGAGAGGGAAGGTAGTCGTCTCTTCGTAGGAGCAAGTAGTTTTAAAGTTACTACACAGTACACACACTGTCTCTTTTCTCTCCTCCTCTCTCTCTCTCTCTGCAGGAGCTAATGTTATCATAATAAAATTTCACGGGTGTGCATTTCAAGGTGTGTGTGTATGAGAGAGAGACAAGGGGGAAGAAATTTCATGTTTATTATATGTATGGGAGAGAGAGGTGTATGGAGGAGAAAGCCGTTAAGTGTGTTGGGAGGGGGTACTCAGTCCCTATCTCCCGAGGAAATATAAGGAAGAAAACAACAATAAGAAAAGAAGGAATCCCATTCAGTTAGCATTAAGTCAACGTTGAAGAAAATGATGTCGCAACGCAAGCACTCAGTCCACAACTTCCCCCGGGGACTCCTACCTAGAAGCTATAAACAATGGTCTTTGTATCTGTTGGGGTCTGGAATTGTAAAGTAACCTGTGTCTGGTGTGTTTGTGTCACTGTTCGTGTGTACAATTTCAGAGGTAGAAAATGGAGAAACTACAAAGTCATGTTTGCACATAAGTTCAACTCGTATTTCTCTCAATTTGTTTTTGTTTCAATAGATTTAGAAGGGGGAGATCCCACTACATACTAGATTCACATCTCCGCATCAAGTGTATATTCTTTTCCTCTTTTCCCTCACTCACAGTTCACCTCCTTTCTCCCGTCTTTGTCCTTTTAATAATGCATTATTAGTGTGGAAGCCAAATTGAAAGAAAATGTTGACTGCCCTTTTTTCCCTCTCCTCCATTCTCTCACTCTATCTCTCATTTGCTCTCTTTGTGACTTGTCATTGTCGAGAGGAAGGGAGGGAACAGAAACGAAGGTGTGCAACAAACATAGAACGATCAAAGCGTACACAGCTGAAGGAAACTACTTCAATTTATAGGACATCTTTGTCAGTGTGAGAAATTTGTACCGTCAGTAACTAATTGCATTTGAAAAAAATAAAGAGCAAAAATGAATTTATGTACGTACATCTTATAGTGTGCGTATTTTGTACTCGGAAAACCACTTATCTGTATACATTTATGTGTAGGGGAGATGATTGTGGGTGGATGTGAAATACCTGAAAAGAGGATTTTCAGAGAGAGAGAGAAAGAGAAAAGGTTTTGAAGAGTGGGAAGTAAATTACAATAATAGTATGTAGTATCCTGTTAAATTAATATTTAAATAAAAGGTGAAGGGTGAAAACAGGCTCTGTAGTGTGAGTTTTGATTATAAAGCATTTTGAGAACCTTTTTCAACTTCCGTGTAATGATGTAGCTGAGAGGGGAAAAGAGAGGAAGAGAAAGTGTGTATGGATTTCTGTGCAGGAAATGAGGGGGAGGAGAGACTTTAATGAAATGGAATAGTTTGATAAATAGACTTAGTTAAATAAGAGAGCGTTCTCTGAATGAGGAGGAGGAGATGAATACAGAAAAGAGAAGAGAAAACTCTCTACATTGAATAGAGATGGAGAATGCTTTAGGAGTACTCCAGCTATTATTAGGCATTTATGAAGGAGAAGGAAAGGGTGTATTTTTTTCTCTTGGTAAGTTGTAATTAAATTAAGCGTATCATTTGAACGTTCTTCATAAAGGAGGAGAGAGAGAAGGAGCTTCTTCTTCAAGTGTAGTAGAGAGGGAAGTGAAGGAGGAAGTGAGAAAGTTTCAACAGGGGAACACGTTGATTTAGAACCTTATTCAGAAAATGGTTGGTTTTGTGCGTGTAGAGAGAGAGAAAGATGTAAGAGAAAGTCAAGTGAATGGGAAGCTACACGAAGATGTGTATGTAGTATGTACATGAGTGTGTGTGTGTGTGAAGGTAGTACTTAAGAATAATGGACGGAGGGATTTTGAGTTGTCAAAATCTAATGCAAGTATTTGTACGGGCTGACAGTTTTGTACGATTTCGGACTTGTCGACTTTCTATTTCTTTCTCTCTCGCTTTCTCCCTCTCCATAATTTTACGCATCTCATTACAAGACAATTGATTTTATATCCCTACTATCCTCTCGTTCTCCAAAAGGAGCAGAGAAAGAGTGGGGGGCATATGAAGGAGCCATTATTTATGTTCCAACCATGATTTGTGTCTGGTCGGATAAGGGAAATGTCAAGTAGAATTGTAGGTCCAGAAAAGTTACCCTTTACCCTTTTCTTCTTCTTCTCTCCTTTCCTTCTTTCGAATGTGAATGAGAATTCTGTGGCGACGGGGTTGAGGGGTAGCAAACGTAGGATATAAAAAGAGAGAGAGGGAGAGTCTGGGGAGAAAGGAAAAAAGGGGAAAAGTCAAGAATCAATCAGTGCTGGTGGGATGGTTAAAGGCACACACACACCGTGACTTTAAAAGAATCCATACCCATGATTTGGAAATAAATTCATGGAGCGACAGAGCTTGATGCTATTCATTCAAAAATTTATCCATAGTATGGGCTCACCATCCCCTCCTCCCTTTTTCTGCAAATGTGTATTGGCTGGATGTGTGTGTGTGATCTGTGTGACAAGTCCCCAAGATACACAAACCCAGACATGTAGATAGTCTTTGGGGTGTTTTTAGTCGGTCTGAAGGGGGAAATTGTTACAAAACAAATTCTATCTCCTTCTTGGGGTTGGGAATAATCGATTCTACTCGGCTCTTCAACTCTCATTCCTTCCACTACTCTTTGGTATGTTACTTTGTTCGGAGGACGTGTGTGTGTGTGCAAAAAATATTTGAGGGTAGAAACGTGATTGCAATTTTTGTAAACCTTCATGGAGTCAGCTGTGTGTGTGGATTGATTTGAGCGGAAGTTTCCAAAAACAAAAAAAGTTGAAATTGAAAGATAACACCGTTCAAATGTAATGAAATTTCATCCTGTATTTTATTTTTTGTACAGATCAATTACAATTTTGTGTCTTTTTCTTATACAGTTTGCAGAACATGTGTTTCGAACGTTTGATGCTAACGGGGATGGTGAGAAGGAGATATATATTTTGAAAATATATGTATTGCAATCATAACATCTTTATTGTGGTTGATAATATTTTTTGAAATTTTATATTTTGTCTTGTTCTAAAGGTACAATCGACTTTCGAGAATTTCTTTGTGCCCTTTCTGTAACATCGCGTGGGAAGTTGGAGCAAAAACTCCGTTGGGCATTTAGCATGTGAGTTCATTATTTTGTTATTTCCTCAGCAATTGCGTATTGTATTCATTAAATTTTACATAATATGAATGAGTTTATTAATTTTATTCCATCTTGCTGACAGGTATGACCTGGACGGGAATGGTGCGTGATTTCTTAATTTCCTCATACATAATGGATTTTTTATCCATTTCAATGAATCCCCGTTATTTTTTGGGTCATAATTTACTGTACTAATTTACATTGGAAATATGGTTAATTTTTCCAGGTTACATCTCACGCCAGGAAATGCTGGAGATTGTGTCGGTGAGTATTTTCTTCTTGTTTACTTTGTGCCTTAAAGTTTCCACACAATTTCTACACTCACACACAAAGTTTACACACAAACAATACTTTTCCTATTAGTGAAGTGGAGACACAATCCTCGTATTTGTAACAAAAATTTTGAGATTACATTGAAGAAATTTTTCTTGGAGAAACTTTGACTGTGTGGATAGAAGGAGGAGGAAGATGATGGAGGGAGAGAGAGAAGGATGAGGGAAAGGAGAGAGAAATCAAAAGTAGCTCAGATATCAACTAGTGAAAGCGTTTAACGGAAATCAATATACTCATAAGCGCGGACGTCATCGTCCTCTCTCTCCCCTGATGATGATCTGTAGCCTGCCATAGGAGCATCACTTTCTCCCTCTGTCTGCCTTTGCCTTCCTGCAGATTTAGGAGGATGGAGGACAAGAAATCTTTGTTGTCGTTTTATCTCCACTTCATATTGAATTTTTTCATATGATAGAAAAGAGGACATTTTATCAGTATTTACTGAGCGTTAAATTAACTGCTATATCCTTAATAGGAAAATCAAAGTGTGGATTTCTCCACTAATCTAGCTTGTTAGGGGGAGAAGGATGAGAAGGAATTTTTGTTTTGTGCTTGTGTTCAAAATTAGATTAGGAATTCGAGGAGAAAGAAGGAAGGAGAGGAGGAGGACTTTCTGTTTGCTAATTCAAAGTTTTGGTCTTTTTCAACTTTGTCAGGTTGAATGATTTCATTTTCTCTGGTTGGTTGGAAGCCATAATGCATATGAGATGAGTAATTTAGTGAAAGGAGGGAGAGGTTTAGTAATAAAGTACAAAGAGAAAGAGAAAGGAATATGAGGTGTACCCATTTGCTACTTTTATGAATATAGTTTCGTGGTTTTACCGTTTTGAGCTCGAGCGGGGTACATACACACTGTGAGTGTATATATGATGGAGTTAATGTGTACAGAATAGCTAATGTGTACAATACCTAGTGAATGTACACAATATCTAGAGAATGTATACAACATGAAGAAAATGTACACAATTGCCAGGTAATGTGTAAAATATCCAGT
>WJFB01001881.1:0-24852 GCA_009870185.1 Pygmarrhopalites habei
TGTGTGTGTGTGTGTGTGTGTGTGTGTGTGTGTGTGTGTGTGTGTGTGTGTGTGTGTGTGTGTGTGTGTGTGTGTGTGTTCTGTTCAACAAAGGACATAACATGTAGGTTAATATATAGAAACGACCATCGGACTTTTTGAGATTGGACATGAGTTTATTAGATAGTGGATGTCGTGGAGTGTCCCTTAGTAGCTTTCCTGTATTTTCATTTTGGGAAAAAGTGGACCTTACTTTCTCTACCCCTCTCTTTTCTCCTCCTTTCTCTTGGCTTGGAAAGTACTTGAGGACAAACATTCATGGTGGCTGTACGTAACTTTATATTGCTTTTTTTGGAATAACAATGCGTCGTCAGTGGAAGTAAAAAAAGGTTATGTCATCCGATTCAAGTTGTAAAGTACAGACACACAGTGACACACACACACCCACCCACTCTCTCTTCAAGAGAGACACGGGTCAATTTTGAAATGACGATTCTCGGCGAGGTTGTCCAATACATATAAAAGCAGAGAGAGACTGGACATGATGGCTGGAACTGGGATCCTATTCTCCTGTTCAAATGACTGGAATTGTTCCTTATCTACGATCATATCAATAGAGGGAAACGAGAAAATAAATAAGAAGGGAAGAGAGAGTGTGTGTGTGTTCACAATTTTAAATGAACCATGAGATAAATGGAGCGTACAAACTTTTTTCCTCTCTTTCCCCCGTCCACCCCTTTATGGTATTTACCGTGTGTATTTAAGGACACACACATTGTTAAGTAAGTTTTGAACAAGGAGGACCTTTATTGGAAACTATTGCTTCCCCTTAATCTCATGATAGCTATTACTTCGGGGTCACTAGACCATCATCCTTCCATCCATGGGAAAAAAAATTTCAATTAGATACAAAATGAGGGGAGTTTACACTTGGAGTATTAAATACACAATAGACACACATGTACATGTCAAATGCAATGACGGTGTACTTTCTCCATTTCTCCTGTCACTTTCACTCGGCAGTTAATTCCTTTTGATTATGTTTTTTTCTTTAGCTTTACTGTGCGTTCACGGCAGCCTTTTCCTTTTTCCTGGTGGGGACTTTACGAGGGTACACATCCCCTGCCATTTATGAGATTGAACAGAACAATGCTTTCAACATGACTTTCACCGAGAATGATATTTCATTGTTTGGTGAGTACTTTTTAATTATTAAGATTTTTTTGCAAGTTTTTAACTATCCTGTGAATATAAATTGAATGAATTTTAATTTTTTTTGTTTTTATTTTTGAATCAGCTTCTGCTCCACCCTGTGCTGCATTTATTGGGGCTGTCCTGGGGTCAATTCCACTCCAATTTTTTGGACGACAAAAGACAATCATTCTCTTGACCATCCCTTTCTTGGCTGGATGGTTGTTCATTTGTTTCGGATTCAATATGATCATGATTCTCATTGGTCGAGCTTTAACAGGTTTTGGGAGTGGACTCGCCATTTCATCTACACAACTCTATGTAAGTTATAATTTACTCCAGTATATTTTTACTTGCTCGTTTTTTATCTCATTGATATTAATTTTTTTGTTGATTGTAAATTGGACACAGATCAGTGAGTGTGCGAGAGCCAAGGTCCGAGGGATTTTGGGTTTCCTCCCTGGAATGATGTTAGCCCTTGGGATTTTAGTTGGACTTCTCATGGGGACTTTAATTTCCTGGAGACTTGCTGCTCTCATTTTGGCCATCTTCCCAATCCTTCTGTTCATTGCAAGTTTTTTCCTCCCCGAGTCTCCTTCTTGGCTTCTCCTACACGACCGAGATGATGACGCCTTCGAAGAACTGTCAGCAATTCGAGGTCAAGATAGAGGAGTCCTTGTCCGACAAGAGTTGAATGAGATGAAACAGAATATTCAGGACAACTACCAAATCCTTCATAATCAACGATGGCAAGATACATGGTTCAGTCAAGATATTTGGTGGCCAATCAGTCTGACAACTCTCCTCATGATATTTCAACAATTTAGTGGGGTCAATGCAATCATTTACTATGTTGAAACTATTTTGAATGAAGCAGAACAAGTGTCTGGGATCAAGTCAATCATTTCTTTGGAGAGTAGTATGATTATAATTGGGGTTGTTCAGTTTGTAGCTTTTTTCATTTCCATTCCCATGATTGACACTTTGGGCAGACGAGTTTTACTCAAGACATCCGGACTTTTGATGACTGGGGCACAAATATTATTTGGATATTATTTCTACTGTTGTAAACAGCATTGTGAACCGTTTGTGAGTAATTCTGCATCCTGGTTACCTATTGTCAGTATTTGTATATTTATTGCTTCTTATTCTTTGGGATTTGCTGTCATCCCTTATTTGGTCACTTCTGAAGTTTTCCCTCCTCATTTGAGAAGTTACCTCTGTTCTTTTTGCTCACTTATTAATTTACTGGCAACTTTCCTCGTCGTTCGATATTTTCTGGTTGTGAAAGAGTTTTTATATCCAGGGTACGTCTACTTTATTTTTGCTATTGCTTGCTTTCTCTCTTGTCTTATCGTTCATTTCATGTTACCCGAGACCAAGGGGAAAAGTTTGGCTCAAGCGTCCTCACTCTTTCAAGACAATTTTTACCAGTCGAGTAGGTATGATGAAGACATTTTTGACTCTAAATATAATTCGTACTCGTCAAATACTCAATGTAGTAAGATAGTTCAAAGGTGTAATCGGAATCGAATCGAATTGTGAAAGTACAATTATTTTGTGATACGTACTACGTATTTAGTATGTAATAAATTTTGTCTACGAATTATGTATTTTTGTGGGTTATATAACCTTTTTTCTTTTGTAGAATTTTAAGCAGTGTACTTACGATAGTGATAGATAACTTAGCCATGATAATGTAGTAAATATTTTTTAACTTTTTAACGTACTATATATAACTATACTTTAAATTTAATATTTTTGAGATGACACATTTCATTGTGTGATGATAAAAATCTTTTAATATAACATTTTGATGCATGGAAAATTCATCTTTAACAAATAATGGAACGTTTTAAACAAAAGACTACGTGAATAAAAATTTCTTTGCATAATAAAAAATGGACTATTTTTTGCACTGGGTCTACAAGTACGTACGCATAACATGCCAATAAATTGCATACTGAAAAAAGTCTCTAACACTGTCAAAAAAACTGTTGAAATTTTGGAAGAAAGTCATTGTGTTATCCCTTGCACCACAAGGGATAGCTAGTACAATCGCCCCTTAGGATCAAGAGGGTTAGTCATAAAGCGGTAATTTCTTCAAAAACTCACAAAATATTTTGCACAGAAAAAATGGGTGACACCGGTAAGGAAAATTTGACAAAGGCTGCTGACCCTGGAGAAGGAGTTCGAGCGATCAAGACAACAAATGTCTTTCGTGTCCTCAACTTTGAATTATATGCCAAAGCCGTAAGTGTCATAACTGTTTTAAATACAATTTTCAAAGAGTCAAAAATTTCATTTAAAATTTTTCTAAACTATGATTACAGAATAAACCAACAATGATCCTTGGTCTCATCAGCATCTCAGTCGTCGCTGGTTATCTAGTATACTGGAATCTGACAACGGATAGAAAAAAAACTTATATAGCAACAAGAGAAGATGGAACTAATGTTTTATATACAAAACCATCTAGATGGGAAACATAGTACTAGTAAATAGCAATTAATTATCTTTAAGAAAATAGCATTATTGTGATTAACCGGCATATGAAACTTTCATTGAAAGTGTTAATGTACATTTGTTACTTTGTAGTTTCTTCGTTAATTTAATCCGCTGTTAGGAAGTTGTTACAAATTTGCTCTACATGAATGAAAAGAGGATTAAAATACAGAGACAATAAATGTGGTTATTATGACACATTTATTCTTGTGATTGTCCCTTTTACTGCATTGTCGTCCCTATTTTCCCGCTACTTCTGAGTTACTTCCAAGTTTTTCAAAGTCAAGGTACTTGAGAGCGTAAATAATCTATTGAAAAGTATGTAGATTTGTATTTTTTTCGGGATAGGGGGAATGTATATTTAACCAATTCATTGCAGAGCTGTAAAAATGTAAAGGAGGTTATATTTATTAGTTGATTTCATTCAAACCATAGGAAAGCGGTAAAGTAATAAAATGTGCACACGGACACACACACACAATAATACAATTTTTGTTAGAGATATGCCTCAGAGTAGTACATGTGGAGTGATTTTTGGGTGTTGTTGTCCAAGATTGTCTTCAATAGTAGCGGATGCATGTCACACATCCTTGAGTTTCCACATAAAATATAATATGGTGTGTGTGTGTGTGTGTCGGTTGGTGTGTGTTATGTACACACAATAAATATTCTTGAGGCTGCATGCTACACACTCTACTGCCTTGATGACATTCAAGATTCAAAGATAACATCTGCTCTCTCTGTCTGTAGTTTGGCTGTCATCCTGAGATTTTATTTCCTCCCAAGCGAAACCACACTCATAATATTATTAATACCCAGGTAACTCTTCACAATGAGACTAAATAAAAGAGATACCTACCATTTTAATGGCACAAGATGAAGCCACAGCACACAGCATACAGCG
This sequence comes from Pygmarrhopalites habei, assembly GCA_009870185.1. NCBI lineage: Eukaryota > Metazoa > Arthropoda > Collembola > Symphypleona > Arrhopalitidae > Pygmarrhopalites > Pygmarrhopalites habei. The sequence continues at coordinate 4,580 of WJFB01001881.1, forward strand.
TACACAGTCTCTCTCGAGAGACTGACTGACGGAAAGGATTGTAGCGGTAGATGATGATAATATAAGTACGTTTTGTGAAATGTAATAATTTTAAATGAGTGCAATGACAACAACTTTGCTACTCCTCCTGCTCAACCTCTCTTCTGTACTACTGCTTAACTACAGTCTACTTTGAGTTAGTACTCACTTCCGTATTTTCTTCTTTTTTTACTAGAACCCCATGTGATGATGATACGCTGATGATGGGGATCCTCAACCCTGTATCCAATTTTTTTCTCTAAAACAGAGTAAAACTTAATGAAATCCGAGTCCCCTGACGGGATTTTAACTTTGTACAAAATACATTATTTTGTTGTTCCAGGGGCTCTCAACCAGAGTTTACTATAACTATAACATCGTCATCCACACTCTTTAACTATTAATCGTAAATTCACATAGTTAAACTTGGAACAAACTACTTAACATATAGATTATTATAGATCTCAGAGTGAATGAGATTTGTACATTATCCCTGCTCCCTGCTACTTTGAAAAAAATCAAATGGTATATGACATAATCAAGTGGCCATCCATTTAGTGTAGTATCATAAACATGGATACACATAGAGAGGGAGAGAAGCTATATTATATTATAGGGAGAGCTTTTGTTTTGTTTGTTTGAGGATAAAATTTACGAGTACAAATTACAGTCTTTGTAAATGTACACACGAGTTGATGAAAAGTGCCAGGATCATAATTAAACACTCCGTTTTCACCATCATACCCTCTTCTCCTCTTCCTCCTCCTCAATTTACTTTACCTGTAATGCACTGAAACTGAAATGTGTTGAGCCATAATCATACGATGTAATATTATCGTTCAGCTTTCCCCTCCTTGTTTCTATCTTCAGTACAAAGTGCACAAGTTACTTTTATTAGCTTTTCCCCGTACTACCTCATTCCTCTCTCTTTCTCACTCTACACTCTAATGATTATTATGATGTGGCTTTATTCACTTCTTATGCAACGTTGAAATTTCCAGAGATGGAATGCAGTCTCCAGGAAAATACCTAACTAGAGAGTACCAAAAGTACTATAACACGGATGGAGGGTACTATTCTTGTCCTGTTTTAAAGGGTGATGGCATACTCTCTTCTCTTCATATCCACTCTAGCTCCATAATAGCTTCCAGTTAGAGAGATGCATTGTAAGATTACAAAATCTTAATAAAAAATCATAATTAATTTACTACACAACAGCAGTCAAATCTGATTGGGAGGTGTGTAGGGAAAGATGTGTTTTTGTACACAAACGACTCTCAGAGATCCATTTTCCAAGTTACTCTAGTTAGTAATTTAATCTGGATGATTCATTAAAAATTATTCTCAAAAGGAAAAATTCTCTTGGGAAAAATTAAAGCATATCATAAATTACTGGGAGGGAAAAACTGGAGCAAGTAAATAACCATCCCCACTACCTGAATTACACACACACACACCCAGTCACAAATTCATTTTCTCATATTGCACTTGACAATTTTCGCAATGTAATTAATTAAACTCGGTATCCCATACACACTCACACACACAGTATGGTTGTCGTAGCCAATAAAAAAAGATGCAAAACAACGGGTTCAATGGATGGCTACACTCACGTAATGTTATCTCCCCCTGTGTGTGTCTGTGTGTGTATCTCTCTTTTTGCTCCTTCTTCTGTACATTGTCCTCCCGTTGGCTGGTACTTTAAACCAAACTTTATTGCCATATTACCTGTTGGCGTCTAATTACATACATATCCATTTTGTCAAAATTAATTGTTCTAACCTCCGAAGGCATGATTGTTTGACTCATATCACTGCCTCCTCCTCCCTTTTTTCCTCTTCCAACTTCAAAAACACATTTTATACACGCTGCATGTGTTTCCCTTCACACTTGTCTAACAAACACACACAAGCTACAAACACATCTCATCTCATTCCAAAGGTTACATCACACACACACACCATGTGTGCGTAAAAGTACTGAACCTTCACGGCTAGGAGAAGACGTTCAGCAGTTTCTATTGTTGGAATCAAAAAAATGGAAGAATAAAAAAGGAGCACTCTAGAAAATGCAGTTCTCTCTCTCTCTGTTGTGTATGTGTGTGTTGGTCTGACGTATCTGTATCTGTGGTGTGGATACACAAAAAATGAGGTAAAGCTACGACGCCCTTCAAGCTTACCGTAAGAATTCTGAATAAATTGTAAAAGGCAAACTATGTGACGAATGAGGGTGGGAATGGGAAGCTGAGGACTCTGAGTGCCGCACGTTATTCTCTTCTCTACGACAGTCAGTCTGCATCCTATACACAGTAGAGACAGAGGAGAGTTGACAGCCCAAAACAACGCACAAAATCCCTCATTGTCAACAAGAGGAATAATAACAAAACAAAACAAGAGAAGAGAGAGAGGATTGTTGACTACCGTATATTCTGATATGAATGAAATCAGTCTGACTCTGGCCATTTACTGGGGATTCCTGGGGAACACTCCACACACATTTTTTACACCGGTATTCGTACGCAGTCATTCTTAGTCATACCTGAGCTAAAACAGTGTTGAACAGTTGAGAGAAGAAAGGAATTGTGGTGAAAAAAATACAGACGGAGAGAGAGATGAATGGCGACTTTTGTGGGTTTGTTGATTTAGGTGAATTTTATACCTTATGAATCTGCGGGCAGAGCATTGTGCGGGGTAGCTAGAGACATGCATAATACTGTGTGTGTGAGAGAGAGAAGTACCTAGGGATGGATTAAAGTGAAGGCACTCATCATCTTCATCCTCATCCCATGCAAGTATTGGATGAAGGGAACCACCACCACCCACCACAAAATTCACTTTGAACTTGGATAATGAGTTCTCTGATTTTTGAACACAATTGAATCATTCAGGAAGCGATCGTTGTCTTATCTGTAACCCTCAATCTATCCACATTTATCCAGTCTTCTATTACAGCAATAGATTATTTTTAAAATCAGAGGAGGAATGCTGTAGACTGTTCAAGAATATTTGTAATGTGAAATGTGTGTATTGATTAAGGAGTGAAATAATTTCCATAGTGCGTTCTCGTTTTATATAACATCAGTTCATCCCAAAGTGCAGGTTGTGTGTGTTCAATGTGATCAATTTTTGGAAGGAAAGAGATGACAATAAATTCACTGAGTGACATTTTGGTCAAAATTGTGTGGAGACATTCAAGTACAGGTTAAAAATAAATTGTCTTGTCCATCATTTCTGTCGTCCTCGTCGTCCAGCAACAAGTAGGAGGAGGAGGAAGGAGGACAGATTTACCCCATAAATCTTCTTCCTCATTTTTCCTTCAACTTCTTTCTCTTCCAGGAGTGAAGAGGGAGGAGATAGGTCGAGTTGAGGGTATAATTAGCTTGATAATCAATTATCAACGTTAGAAAGGAACTTTTCTTTCCTTGTACTACTCCTGTGGTCCTGAAGTTATAGGGAGGAGGAGAACATGAGTGCTCGAAAGTTTTCGGTTGGAGTGGGAATTGTGCTATTGATTTGTGCCGTGGTAGGAATTTTTGTCGTGATTTTTGGAACGGAAACCAATCCAGTCTCATCCAACTCTAGTCGACGGATTGAGGAGTCACTTACCGTCGTGCGTGATTGGGAACCCAAGGTATGTAATCTACCAAAAAAGAAAGCGAGGAAAAATATAGAATACTAGAGACAGAGAAGGGAGAGAAAGAAAAAGACTGATGAGTATAAAAACGGGGAAAGAAGAACCACCCATTTTATCCAATATCCGCTTTATAACCCCTCTCACCTCCCGAATTCCCTTATATTTATTATTTTCCCAAATACACACACACATTTCTAGGGTTCATGTATAAATACTCTCCACTTTCCCAAACAAATTTTTTTTGGAGTACGCCCAAAACTTACAATGAGCATTCCGATCCGACCGAACATTTTCACTAATTGTGGTCAAGAGGATTTATTTATTGAGTCCACAGAAAGAATATTGGCATTGCAAATAAATGTTCTTCATTATAATAATTACTCTTTTGGTCATAAAATAAATACGCCAAAAGTAATACTGTCCTGAGAGAATGGATATCTCTATCTTAATAAGTAAAAGTGGAATGAATGAAAAAAAATAAGTTTACGCTAAAATGGAGAGGCAGAGGTCAGGATGGAACAAACAACATTTTTTCTTTCCCGAATTATACGCCAACAAGCATAAATTTCCTCTGCACATTCAAGTATATGGTTCTCATTTAACGTTTGACTTGAACTGGGTGTCTATTCCTCCTTTTTTTAGGTTCGACCGACAGAGACGACGAAGCGACAAAGAGTACCCGAGCCAACACAACATCATCATCATAAGGACAAGTCGAAAGTGTCTACTGAGTCGGAACGGATCTTATGGAGTGATCAACGAAAAAAAGACTCGGTGGGGTCAAGAGAGGAAAAAATAAGAGTGACATCCACAACATCCCCCTCTTCTTCTCCCTCCTCCTCCACATCTAGTACATCCACGGAGAAGCCAAGACAACCGAATGAACGGTATGGAATGGCAGTGGAACGGCCAAAAATTCTGAACATTCCACCACCATCCGACTCTTCCTTTGTTCATCAACAACAACAACAGCAAAAGGAGAATGAACAAGAGTCAATGCCAGGAGAGGAGGATGGTCAGACTCTTGTAGATAAGAAAATGTCTTCGCAAATGAGCTGGAATGAATTTACCCCATCTCCGCCCTGGTCTCCCACGTGGCACCCCACTCCATCCCCTCCTCCGTCAGCAACCATGACTCGTGACCAGTCCAAGGTGAATTTGAGAACACCGTTAAATCGACGGATATTATCAACTGGAGAGCCGCTCAGACCACACTACCCTCCACCCTCAAACATGTTGTACAGTAAAAGTGCAAGTATGGCAGACAATAGTCGTCGTCGTCGACCACCTCCTCATCTCAACCACCAGCATCATGGTTCTCCTCATCCATCCAAACAAGGCCACACTCTCCAAGGTGGTGGGGTCTACGGATTTGACGGAGAGCCAGATCAGGAGAGTCAGGAAGAACAAGTCTCGGAGGAAGATCAATATGTCTTACATGGTGGTGGAGGAGGAGGTGGAGGAGAAAGTGCAGAAGAGGAGGAAGACGGACAGCTTCTTCCAGGCATTGATGTGGGCCAACTGTTTGACTTGGCTTCCAATTTATACACTTCAGGAACAAATTCATCTGATATCCAGGGATTCTTACGGGTTAGTACCTTCCCTCGTCCTCCAACCTCACAAATATTTTATACATATTTTATCCAATCCTACATATTACACCATTCTACTATTTTCCAGTCACACTTCATCTCCTCCCTACTCTCCCTCTTTGACATCCCCTCCTATGTACATTCACTCACACAAACACAGTCTCAAAAGGCTAGTCATTGATTCGACCATTTTGACTTGTAGATTTTTTCCATTCGTCTGGAAGTAACAAAGAAAGAGGAAAATAGGTGTGACAAAAGAGACAAATTGACTTTTTGGCTCAGTTTTGAAATAAAGAACGTTCAATAGATTTTCAACCTCAATTTTTTTAAAATACTTTTTTTTCTATCTGATCTCTCGCAAAGAATGCCAATTTTTTTTTGATTATTTTCATATTGAATATTCTGAGTATAACAGAAATGAATGGGATTCTTTGACATAATTTGTAAAAATGATTTAACAGCCTATTTAAGTTGTGAATTTGTTCCCACGTCTTCTTCATTGCAATTGAATATTGAATGATTGGACTTTGTACAAAAATGAATGTGACTTGAGAGTATCGTAGATTGTACGTGTGTGTGAGAATGCAGGGATCATTAGTGCTTTAATGACGTGTGTAAATGTTCTAGTTGGTCCGGAGTATGAGAAATGAGGGGATATTTTGATTGTTTCCAGGTGATCAATGAGACAGTGAACAGGGGGAATAATAGTGGGTTGTTGTCTCGGCTGAACGACTTGTACTCACGCCCCGACTCACTTGTCCTCTCACCAGCCAATTCGAATGGACTCGTGGGAAGGAATGCGTATGAGACGTCATTGACAGCCTTCGTCTTCATGTCCTTCGGTGTCTTTCTGCTCAACCAAATCCACAATTTTATAGGGAAGGAGGCCGGAGTAGGAGGACAGCAGAGTCATCAAGAAAGAGGAGGAAGGAATTTTCATGATGTCCACTCACTCCATGATCAAGGGGATGTGGAATCGAATTTGGAGATTCTTTTTAAACCTCCCCAACCCGGTCAAAATTGGACGACACAATTTGGTTCGTCCAGCAGTGGCAGTGGTAGTAGTAAAGACGGTGGACGAGCCAAGGGTCAGAGTAATGGGTCTTGGGGATTTTCTCAAAATTCAACCTCCAGCAGTAGCAGTAGAGCCACATCCTCCTCCAAGAACAGCCTAATCCAACCTGGCTACGTCAATGACATGTTTAGAGCTCTACTCAACTTGGTCAATGCGTACACAAAGGACTCTCAAGTACTCGAGTGCATTTGGTCTCTGTACTGTCAGGATCTGGATCAGACGGCTGGAAAGCAAGGACTCTATGGAATCGCCGCAAGGATCAATAGGTACACACACGCATACACTACACACATCAACAGTAATACAACTTCCTAATTCCTGTCCAGTTTCCCCTTACCTCACTTTCTCCTCCCTACATGCTTTCTCCCTTTTCTCTCCTCCTTTTCCATTTATTTATTTCCTCTTTTATGGTGTTACATCTTACCCCCCGATCCTTGTCACACACGTCCCAAATGAAGCGTACTTTCATGCACTACCTTAATCCCTTCACTGCTTGTACTTTACCCTCTTTTAGCCTCTGTCTGCATAACTCTTAGTTAACTTGGATTCATCCATGAACGTGGATGGTTGTAATTAGAAATTTAATTAAGAGAGCACAATTACGTCGTCAGGGGTATGGAAGAGAGTTTATTTAATGGACATTGTAAAGGATGTTTGAAAATACACATTGGAAATTATTGATGGGACTGTCTACCCATTTTAGAAATTTTTGAGGAAATTCTTCCTGCATTTTGATAAGGAGATGTGAAACGCACTTGCGTTCCCCTTCCTTCCTTTTGACGTGTGGAGGAGGAGGTCAAAAGTCGGATTTCTCTCGAGATTCCTATACTCGTATTGTATCTATACGTTATGTGTAGCATAGTGTGCATGCCTTCAACATATTTTTTATGTCCTCTCCTCTCTCTCCTCAGCGAGTAGCCTCTCTACATTCCTTTACATCCTGAAGTGAGAGGAGGAATAGGAGGCTGCTTTTAATTTTTTACGCCTTCCTTCTCTCTCTCGCTTTCTCTTACACTGGAAAGTCGAAAAGGACGACGCTTTGAAGAGGAGGAAAAAAATTTACAGCTACCACTCACTCACTCCTCATCTTAGATTCCAGCCACATTTTGTGAGGTTCCTTCAGACTGGACTTTGAGAGTGACTTTGTAACTGTCCCTATGTTTCAGGAGTGTGTGTGTGCCCGTGTGTACTGTACACAAGACACAGAACACATTATTCATATTTCAAACGACATGTCAGAATACACTCACCCACACATGGACATCCAGTGAGAGAGCTTATTTAGGGTTGAGAGTGCCAACAGGACTTTCTCTCCTTTCCTCTTTGTTGTTTATTGACATGGAATAGTTCTCAAGAGAGACAGAGAGGAAACAAGGCTACAAGAAACCATTGACTTTCTCCCTCCATATCCCATTCTTTTCTCGAAAGGAGTAGGCTTGACCAAGATTCTTGGTCCAAGAATCTAGGAGAGAATCTAAGAGCATTAACGAATTTTAATTCTGTCCGACTATTTTTTAAAAATATGGATTTTGAAAAGAATAAAAGTTTTTCTTACAAAAAAAAGAGAAAGGTCGCATTGATCTGAGGAGAAAGAATGAGGACAAGAAGGTAGGAAATTGTCATATGTTATGACTTGGAATATGTAGACACACTTGTAGTAGTAGGGAAAGTCTACATGCTAATGGCATGGCATACTGAATAAAAAGGACATTTGGAAGGGATCTAAAGAAATTTAAGCCAGGAAAGTCTAAAATTGTACGGCTATACCTACACACACTACTGTCCATGCTCCCTTCATTTTCTCCTTGTGAAAAGAGAAGAAGGAGGAGGAGGAAGAAGGGAATGAAGAAAAAGTATGTAAGGAAGGATGGATAATAAATAGGAACATGGGAAAGTGAGTGGGACATAATTTGGGTAGTCTCTCTCTCTCTCCTCTGCAAAAACTGTGGACATGCATATTCATTCAGGGACAAGTTTTCTCCTCTCCCTATAGCCCCGTGCCAAAAAGCCAAAAAAGCATGATGCCTCAACTTTCACCTCAGAATTCCCATTAAATTTCTCCTTCCTCCCTGGAAAGATTATCCTCTATACCGAGTGTGTATCTGTATGTAAGTTATAAGGATTCTTATGTACCTCTCCTTCCACTATGATGGAGACGGACAGACAGTGCGGGGAGAAAATTGTACTAAAACTATTTTGACGACGACTGTCCTTCTCAACCAACCAAAAGGGAATTATTTGAACTTTAATACCAACTCCTTTCAAACTATAAAGTTCAAAGTCCTCTTTAACATTTAAGAGAGAGAGAGAGAGGGAGAAGATGGGATGATGATGAAGGGAAAAAGAGTTGCCTATCTCTCCTCATTCAGAGTTGAAATCGAGAGGGACATCAAATACTCACTTTAACTGTTGATTGTCTTTTATTTTTTCGAATAGTATTGGACTCCGACTCATCATGGATCAAATTCCAGCGGAATTAACACTCGACATGATGCTCCGGTCTCTCATTGGCTATGATGCACTACCGTGCTCCAAAATGTTCCCCAAAAAGTGAGTACAGAAAATAGTGAGGGTGAAATTGTCATTTAACGATTTTTATACTCCAATTTGATGGGTTCTCGTGTATGTCACAAAAATTGACTATTTCGATTGTAAATAATCGAGAGCTTAAATTTTTAAGAAAGCAAAAATTTTCTCACATTTATTCTGAGACAAATAATGGAATTATGTTCTGTCCTTTTCAGATGTCAAGTGGACAAAGCAACTGGTGCCTTGACACCAAAATCCTAATGAGTGTCAGTCAACTATTTTACTACAAAAAATCGTCGCCAAAAAATAGAAATGTTGAAAAATGGTGATGATGACTCCAGTTCATCTCTCTGGGTTATTCCTGTCAGTCAAAACAAAAGTTACAAGCCACACGTAATTGCACAACTCAAACCAAAACAAACACACACTCTCACGTTGTATGTATGTAATTTATTTGAGGGTTATTTGTGAATTGTTACATATCAATATTCCATCGCATATTTTGTACTATTATATTGTAATGTTGTGTTCCTTTCTCTACGAGAATACAAAATCATTTGTCGAATAAATTTCTCGCTAATTTATTACACAAGAAAAGTACATAATTTTTTATGGAAGAGAGAGAGTTTTTGAAAAATTGACAATTATTTAATTCATCATGCTTAAGCAAAGGTAGTAAATGATTTGGTGTGTGGAGAATAATAAAAAGAATTTTTATCCACATCCAGGAAATCCATGTAATTTAATGTATTCTGGGGAAAAAGTTTGAAAAGATTAGAATCAAAATTTTGTTGTTGTACTTTCTCCTCAGACAAACAATTTGAATCCAGTCTTTTACAAAATGTCCCAGCTGTTGAATTATTTTGCTTTCGGAAACAGAATAAAAAGGAAACAAAAATTTGTGTCATTCACAACGGAAGGATTCTCAAAACTTTTTTCTTGTGAGCTGTGAAATAAAAGAGAAAAAAAAAGTAGATTTCATGGAGCGAAAAGTTTAAATGTTTCATAAAATAAAAGAATTCCAAAAGATTAGTTTGGAATACAGTACACAGATTTTCAAATCCTATTCAACGAACCATCCCTCACTACACACACACACATGCACAGCCGGATAAGTCACACATAGAGAGAAACGCTCTTTCCTACTATGTATAAAGAGGATGATAGTAGTGGATTTAATTTTGGGATTTTGTTTTTATGAACTCATCTAGCTTCCCACAAAGTCACCAAAAAATTATGGTGGCCGCTTCAAGTGCCGTGAAGATCCGGAAATTCTCACTCCCTCCTCCTCTTCCTCCTTCGCCTCCAAATATTTCTAGCCCATAAACTTGAGTAAACAGATGCTGAGTGTGTGTGTGTGTGTGTGTGTGTGTATGAAAAGGAACTGTGCTCCGGTTGGGCACACCATACATACAAACACTGTGAAATAACACAGCAATTTTTTAAGAACTTGGTAGGCAGTCAACAACACAAGAACGAAGGGAATATGAACGACTCCCTCTCGCCTGCCATAAACACTTGTCCATGTTTCTAGATACACAGGAGATGCCTGCTGTCCTCATAAAGTGTGCAAAAAGTTTTTAGAGTGTACACAGGAAATGATTTCATGTTGTCCAACTTGAAATCCTTTTCACTCTCTCTCTTTCTCTTCAAGAAAGCTGGCAGTTTTTCCTTATTTTCTTCTCTATATCACATTTAATCCATTACGTTAGGATGATTGTGGGGTTTTTTTGATGAGTATTTTTAACGAAATAAGATAAAGACTCTGGGGTTCAATGGGATGGGATGCATCCAAATCCCCCAACTCCAAAATGAATACAGATATATGCACAGAAGAGGTAGATTGTAAGCTCAACCTCAGCTGCAAGTCGCATCTTGGAAATCCATCCGCTTTCCATCTCTCTCTCTTTCTCTGTTCTTTTGAATGCCACACGCGATGAACACAACTTTGAGTGCAAGAATAAAGAACAATCGTTTACTCTTTTAAGCACGCCACTGAATACGTATATGGCATTTACACTAAAATACGAGAAAGAAGATTTGACTTTTTATTATACAGTCCTTATTAAAGGATCCGTCAAACAGATTACCGGTTAAATATAAATTTCCTAATGCCAATTTCCAGTATTGGCTGGTTTTTTATGCAGAGTTTCTTTGTAAACAAAATTCAAGACATGAACTCTTTATCATGATAAAATATAGAGAAATTTCTATGCTTCTGACTGTTATACTCGCAATAAATTAAGGATAAGAGGCCATGTGTTGTTGTTATTATGTAGCGATATTGTGGATTGTCATAAAAGGGAAAGGAGAAGGAAAGTTGCGAGGAGAAAGTTGTAGTAAATCTGTTAAATCAACACACACACACTCTCTCTCTCTTGCATTGTGAAGAGAGGAGTGATAAAAGAAGATTTTGTGCTAAAGAGAAAGCGAAGAGAGGGAAGGAAAGCATAATCTGATTTACCAACTCTACACACATGGCTACATTCAAGATGGTTAGTGTAAACGAGAGAAGAAATGCCAGAGGCCTTTTCTTTTACTTGTTCGCCTCCTCCTCCTCCTCTGCTTCAATATCGAATATGAAGTGAAAGCAAACTTCTTTTCACCAAGAAAATGCTTTCGCCTCCATTGACAGAGTGCCAGACAAGGATATTAAATACACAAACACATATAATGCATACTGTACCATAAAAGAAACACACACACAGCTGTCTCATTATGACCTTGTTTACTGGCCACAAATACATTTGACTTTTGTAGTCCGTTTTTTATTTCATAAATTTTTCCAGTCCCCTCATTTCTCCTTTCTTTCTACCGGCTCAGCCCGGGGTTTTTCAAGTGTTTAGCCACACACTGGGGGATATTGACGGGTTTTTATGGTCTCAACAAAAGAAAGGACACACACACAGCAACATCCTGTCCAATGTTGACAGCTTCTTTTTGACACTCCCTGAATGGATGGATTGTCAAAGAAGTTGTTGGACATGAAAAGTATGTGCAGTAATCAGGAGAGATTGACAGGGTCGACATCTTGCCAAGCCACAGGAATAAAATCTAAAATCAAGGTAATTTGAATAAAAATTAATTTTTAACTAACTTTTACCATTCATTTGCTAATTTTCCTCCTCCCAACAACAAATACATTTCCTAAACTTGTTTACTTTCACCGCCAAATTATTCTTCCTTGTCCAACCCGACTCCCTCAAAAATACGGTAAAAAATTTCATAAAGTGAATTTGTAAAGAAACCCTTATTTATTAAATGTCCCATTCTGACACTCAGCTTAAAGGGAGAACTGGAGAAAGTAGGACAAACAGGATAAACATTTTTGTGTCCATCTGTCCCTTTGAAACTCATTGAGAGTCAACTCACACGACTGGCAGTCCCTCCGCAGGTAATCCCTTTGGTAAGACCCCCAAACAAATTTATAATGGGATCCGGGAACACACACACACACATTGGGTACATATGCATTGTACAAAGAAAGGAGAGAAAGGGAAAATTGTGACAGGATCAATTGTTGATTCTTGCACCGTCCCGTCTTATTCCAGTGTAGGGCTCAATGGGGAGAAAGTCAAGGGTCACTAGAGAACATGTCAACTTTAAAAAAGAAAATAAGAGTATTGTTAAATGAAAAGAGGGAGAGGGAGGGAGAGAGTATTCAATGAAGAAGGAGGGATGGAAAGACGGAAGTAACATGTGCTATTCGCTTTTTGTCTACCATTTCCCGTTGTTGGTGAAAGTAGAAAGACCTTCGCTTGGAGTTGTTAGACACAAAGTATATTATATACACATTTTATAGATGGATAGGCTAAGCTAATCTGGTTTACAATTTTTTGTTTTCTCTTTTTCCTTTTATGCGTCCTCACACAACAGTCCAAATATTGATCATGTTTACCTTGAAAAAAAGAGAAAGGAGTGTTTGTGTGCACTCGTGGCTACACAAAACAGTTTCCTTGTTTTCCTTTTTCCAAGACTCACCTCTTCAACTTTCTTTCCTTCCTTCTTTTTTGCTTGTGTGTGTGTGTGGTAGTCCCCCTTGGACAATGATTTGATTCTGAATTTTTATTGATAAATAAATTGCGAAGAAGGAAAGTAAAATGAAAATAATGTTAGTCGCACTTTTAAAAAATTTGTGCTTTCTACGTTCCCTTCCTTGTGGAGGAAAGTAGGAAGGGAAAGAGGGGAGAGGACACGTCAGGTGCAATGGCAATTTTCATGTGTTGGGAAGTCAGGACATTTATTGGTATGCGTTGAGTAGGAGAGAGAGAGAAAGGGATGGTAAAGTGGTAAAGTGAAGTTACTAAGAGAGTAAAGCTGGCTGGCTTCATAAATCTACGGTGTGTTTCGTATGGAGAAGGAAAAGATATTTTATTTGCTTTTCATGTTTTAACCTTATATCCAAAAAATGTGGGTATACCCCGAAAAAGGGTCGTACTTACCGTAGGACCGTTAATAAAAGCCTCATGAAAGAAGAATGAGATTGTCTCGTGACACACTTTTTGAATTTCTTGTCATGAATATTCTTTCACATGAAAGTACTAAATTACAATTTGTGGTTGACTCTTCACCGCCATTAAAATGAGACCAAAAAATCTGGGATGAACTATTTGTTTCTACTTTATTCTTGAGCTGTTGTAAAAATATCAAATTTAAAATTAGAAATTTTCCATCGGACTCAAAAAAATGGAACATCAGAAGAATAAAAGCAAAAAATTATAAACGACGAAAAATCTGTATTCCAATTATTTTATTTTACGTATTGACATTTAGTAATGGTCAAAAACTTCAAATTATTTTTGGATTAGGTATCACTTGATCTCTACTCAAATGTGAAATGTGTGCCCGGTCTCCATAAAATAATTCACGGTACCTAGTCCATATAGACTTTGCATGAGAAATCTCAGATGAGAGTACTGTACTCCCTCCACACACACTCATATAAAAGATGACACGGGTTGACAAAATATGAGTTGAACTGGACGACGACATAATCTTGTACTTTCTCCCTCCCTCCTCCTCTCCACTCTTTCTCACTGCTCTCCCCTCTCACAACCTCCATCAATTTCACGGGTGTCTCTATGTATCTCTGCACTACACTCTCTGTACACCCCATTAAAAGATCTCCACACATGGTCTCTCCCCACTATATAAATGTAAAATATTCTGTTACTTAAACCTCGCAATCTCTCTCCCTCTCTCTTTTTATTCTATTCTCTACATGTATATTGCAAACTGGTGGTGGTGAGTCAGAGTCAGCCAAAATTCCGCACAATTCCCGTCTCTCTCTCTCTCTCCAAACCTGACTGACTGGGGGAGTAGAGTACATTCACCGTCAAGTACCTTGGCCATGCAAGGAAAAAGTGTATTGAGTTGATTTGAAATTTTGAGAGGAGACGACCAAAAACAGCGGGAGGTCTCTTTATTCTCTTGTCAGTTGAATGTCAGCATCTTGTTCAACTCATCCATTCCCCTCCTACCCAATATGCACACACACACTCTCCCTCCCCAGTTCCCAGTTAAGTTCCAGTCTCTGTAGAGACAGACGACTCTCGACAAAGTCATGAGACCAGCTTAAAGGCTGTGACTCTGTGTGTGTGTGTGTGTGGAGGGAGATGTGGCTGTGGAATGTAGAGAGAAGCCTCAGCCACACTTTCATCGTCTGTCTAGCAAACCTCCCTCACTCTCCCGCCGCTTTCTCTTCCTCTCTCTTTCTCTCCCTTCACCACATAACGTATCAATTTATCATGTCTTGAGTACCTATCCCATTTACATTTTTACACCGTCTCACCCTCCCTGACAATTTGGCAGAGGCCACTTTTCCATCTCCAGACGCATCTCATCCTCCTACTTTCCCCTCTCTCACTCCGTGACGATCCTTCTACTAACAATTCAGCACAGATTGAGATTGACTTGCTGATTTTCCTCTATAAATGGCAAACATTACACGAATCTCTCTCCCCTTCCTTCTCAAAAAGACTTTCTACAGTTTGATAAGGCTGGGCATCTGCCTGGATCTAGATGGGTTGTGTGCGTGTGTTTTGTAAAATGGCTACACATTCTCCAAACTCTCCTCCTCATAATAACAGTCCATTATGGTCTGGGCAAGAGGCTTCCATTTAATAGTCACAGCAGTTATACATGTAAGTATGTAGTGTGTGTGTACACAGAAGAACAGACACACAAATTCATCCCTGGTTATGTCCTTCAACGGAGCAGACAGGGAAGAACAGTTTTCTTCCGCCACAGAGCACTACACAATTGGTATTCTATAGGTAGTGTCATGACTCATGATTTCCGTTCCCTCCTTCCTCCTCCCCTTATAAATTTCTCAGAGTATATTTACATGTGGAGAAAGTACCTTCCACTCTCCCCTCGTACACACATAAACTTTCCTCAAAGAGAGAGAGAGAGAGAGAGAGAGAAGAGTAGATGAGGGGCTAACATAAATTTAAGAGAGAATGAATTGTAACTTGAAAAATATACTTTTTGACTTTGATACGTGCAGAGGATGATGCAGTTTGGAATGTATAATCAATTCTTTTATTCAATATAATAGTCTGAAGGGGGGAATCCCTCAGACTTTCTCCCTTTCCCCTCCTCCTTTTCTGCCCCCTTCATTCCCCCATTTTCTTCCGTCGCTCACTCATCCTAAGTGCCTAGCCTTTGATTTTTCTGACAGCTAATGAAAATTGACATGCGGAGCCGTGTTGACAAGCCAAACCCAAATAGGATATGGAAGATTATGGAGGGAAAAGGAAGATTATATCGATTTTATCCCTTCCTACATTTTTTGTGGGGAATCTCAAATATTCTTGCATACATTTTATTTTCTCGCCATCATCATTTTCATCAGAAGGAGTATATTAAAAAAGTACTACTTGTACTTCTTTTGTTTTTTGCCGAGAAATTCTGTTGTCTGAAATCCTGCTCTTTTGTGAGACGGCTTCGAAGAACATGGAGGGGGGCGGATTAAAAGAAAGGAATTCAAGAGGACAGCGGAGATTAGAGACGAAATTTATCATTTGTTACTGGGCCATGTTGACGGGGGATTTTTTGGGAAGCAACCCCAGATTTCTTTTGTTGATAATGACCAGGGAAGCAGGAGTCTTGGACACTGAAATTGGTCATCAAAAAGAGGATGAGGAGGAATGGCGACAGGTGAGAGAGTGAACAAGCTATTATCGATGATCAGTTTTTATTATGGGTGTTGATTTGTAGGGTGTGCTTGTGTGTGTGTGTGTGTGTGTGGCGGACGCGTCTTTGTGCTGTATTTATGGCAGATTGTGATCACAAGAGTGTAGTTGAAGCTTCTTGGGTGGGGAAGGATAGAGAGGCAGAGAAAGAGTTTTATGTTGTTGTTGAAGCGAGACTGAAGACGTGACATTAAAGACATTCTTTTTGGAGATATATGGGAGGAGGTTATATATGGTTCCGGAATGAGACTCATACGGAACACGAAGCTCCTCTCTCTCTTTTATTTTACATGCCATTGCACTCCACACACACACAGGAGTACACAACTCACATAACTACAAAACTGGAGTGAACAAATAATTCTTGAGCTGGACAAAATACAAAATGAGGGGACAAGAGTAATAAACTGTGAAATGAAATATGGCTAAATATCCCAACACACTCTCCCCTTCGAATGGCTATTTAAATGACTTTTTCTCCACACTCAAACTTTCTCCACAATCAACCCTTGGGCCAAAAAATGTTGCAACACACACACACCCTCCCCCCATAAACAGACACACAGAGTGAAAAATCTTTGACTCGGCCTTTCTCTATCGGCTTCATCTCTCTCTCTCTCGCAAATCAGAGTGACAGCTTATCTAAATGCACTTTTTACGGAGGAGTGGGAACAAGAAGTTTTCTACAACACACAAATCAATACATGATTCCTTTCATGTACTTTCATATCTATGTAAAAAAGCTACCATGCATGTCCTCGCCATGCAACTGCCGTGTACACACACACACAAACACACACAATGTGTTCGTATATGTGGCATTGTTTGGAATAAGTTATCTGGGATATTGTAAAAACATTGATCCATCATTTCAATGGGGAGTAGAAAGAAAGGGCCAAAATTTGGAATTTTCGACCTTCCCACTATCACTCTCCATACACACTCACACTGGCTCCATGTGTCTATCTACATGTAGGGCAGTACGCCGATGCAAGAGATAAAAAGTCGTGTGTGAGTGGTATGTGTGTGTAAATATTCCAAAAAGACCCCTTCCTTCTTCCCTGCATTGTATTTGAGTCATAGCCAATATCGAGAGAGAGTAAACAAATTTTAATTAGAGATCCCATCATCACCCAAACCAGGATTTAGTGGGGTGGATCGGTGGTGTAACTCGGTCGTCTTTCCCTCCATGGAATTGTCAGCCACACACACACACACACACACACACATACGTATGTGAGGAACGTAATTTTCAGATAATAATGATAGGAGAGGAAAAGAGTCTTGTAGAGCGGAGCATCCTTGTGTGTAAAGTGGCCCTTTGAATGCAGAGTGTAAGAGGAGACTCGAAAATGCAATGAGGTAGTTAACTTGGCAGTCATAATACAAAAGCTAAAGAGAGAAGGGACTTTGCACCATCCTCCTCCTCCTCCGTGTTCTCTCCCCTCTCTCTAAATGAATGAGTGAATTGAGAATAGAGTGTCTGCTGACTGCCCCTTTAGTATGTGAAGGAGGTGAGCGTTTCATTGAATTTTAAATTCTACTATCTCTCTCTCCCCTCCCCACAGCATTGTCGCCTCCCTTTGCAATATTTGCACAAAAAAATATTGTACATTGGAGGGGTCGGTGGGGAGTACGGGATAATTGCTCAATATATTCCAAAAGGAATTGTGGGACCGGGAGGAGGACGTGACATCTTTTTGCTCCCTCCTGCTCTGAACACACCAAGAGGTCACACACACACACACACACACATAGTACACGTTGGAAACGACCCAGAGGACCCAGGAAAGGCGGGAGAGACGGGAGAGAGTGTAGATATGGGAAATGCCAAAAAAAGAGGGAGCAGAGCAGAGAGAGATTAGAAAATGCAATTTTTCTTGAGCCATTTAGCTATTGGAAAAAACACAGACACTCACACACACACAATAAGGGGAAGAGAGCAGATTGTGTGTTCATAGACGCATGTAAATTTAAATGAAGTTGGCATCAACATGGCGTTTGAGTAGCCCAAATTTTCTTTAGATGAGTACCCACACAGGCACAGACACACACACACACTCACTCTCATTTTTAGGGATCTCTGCTTTTTTTATGCGTACACATCCCCGGTTTGTGTATTCGAGAGAGAGAGAGAGAAAGCAAGAAATAGAGAAGGGAATGTGAGAGACAGGATCGTGTGTGTGTGGAGAAAGAGTAAAGAAAGAGGAAAATAGAAGTCAACATACACTCGCAGACACGAAGTGGAAGGAGAAAGTGGATCTCTTGGCTGTTGGTTTTGAGGGTGAAGAGAGAGAGAGAGTCGTCGCAGGGTGAGCCACGGAGTCAGAGTATAGAATTCCATTAGCCTGGCTGATCCTCTGCCTGTAGTGAGCGGGACGGAGAAGAAGGAAGTGTGAGAGGGAAAGGAGAAGAAGAAGGCAAAGGAAAGGAGAGAGAGAAAGCGAAAGGGAAAAGGGAAAAAAGGAAAGAGGCTTTCTCGGACGGCCAATCTGCTCAGTTGTGAGCGATACGCTTGACTCATCAGTCGCAAATTCAATTGTGTTTTCTACAACCTGAACCACATTAAACTTGTCCATCTTCTTTCTCTTCCCCTCCTCCACCACCACCACCTCCTCCTCTTCTTTCTTTTCCTCCTCCTCGTTGTACAATTACTTTTAGTCTGTGTCTGTGTGTACTTTGGTAAATTTACTCTTCTTCATTCTATTCTCCTTCCCTCCCTCCGTCCGTGAAGTCACAGTGAGTCAACATTACACTAAGGAAAAAATTTCCCTTCTCCATCTCTTCTCGTCTTGTGTGGTAATACGAAACTAACATCGACACTGACACTGACCTTCCCACTTTTGCCCTCCTTCCAGCCCAGCAGCAGTGGAACACGCGGGAACAGGGATAGATAAGACCCAGTCTCCAATTTTCAAGTGTGCCTCACATCTCCTCCATTCACATTACTCCGAAGACAATGAGAAACAATAAATACATTCCGTGCCTGTCCAACTTTTTTCTCCACTGATTTGTCAAATTTTGGAATTACCACGCGGTGGAGAACAAAAAAAATTTAGTTTGTATTTCTCAGACTTTGTGTACACATTCAAGGAGAAAGAAGAGTCCGGAGTTTTTGTCGGAAATATAAAGGAATTGAAGGTAAGAGCAGATTATTGTTTTTTTTTAAATTTTTATTGCTTTGATTTATGTTTTTCTCCATATAAATACATAGACCGGTTATTTATTGACTCCCGACTTTCTCCAACACAAAATTTGGCTGGAGGTAAACATTTGTCATGCCTCTGAACGGAGGGATAAAAGGAAATTAACTGATTTTGGAGAAAGTACAAATGGAAGTTCAATTTTTTATGATACTGATATCTGCACATTGTGCAGAGTGTGTGTTAATAGCATGCGTTTGTTTGGAAATTGAGGTTATTTGCTCAATTTGAGTTTGATGTGTGTGTGGATGAAAGGAGGTTTCTCTCAGACTTTTGGATATTCCGATGATTGTAAGACAAGTCAAGAAGTAACTCATGCACACACACACACAGCCACACACACACACACGCACGTACCACATCCAAACAAGAAACAAACAACCTCAAAATTGTGGATGCCACAACAGCCGAAAAGTAGAGGGCAGAGGCAGGAGCCAAATGGAGGGAAACCCCACTAAAACCTCATTAGCTTTCCTCATGAGTTCCTTCAAACACACACATAGTGAAACATAGAGAAAGAGGGAGGGAGAAAGCGGGAGAAAGAAGGAATGGAAGGGAAGGAAACAGGATGGTAGTGAAGTGCGATGTTGCATTAGCGAAGAAAATGCACCTTTTATTTATTTCATCATTTGACAATATGTGTACTGTACAGTCAGTACACACACACACGCGTGTTTATTGTACATGGCACTTTCACCTTTTGATGAGGGACAGGGGATAATAGCTCATATTTGCAATATAGTTGTAATTTGCAAATACACGACATATCATTAGCTAACAACAAGGAAAGAACACTTTTAATTTGACCAGTTTGCTCCTTGTCAATTTCACCCTCCCTTCCCCTCCCCCTCACATCACACACATTACACCGTGAATTGATGAAATTTGGACGAAATTAGGTAGGCATTCATATTGTTATGATGCAAGTCTACAGATATTCACAATACTGAATACCGTATTCTTCCAATGAATAAGATGCAGAACTCTACACCAAACAAGCTAATATAATTTAGTATTAACACTCGCT
>WJFB01001882.1:0-24851 GCA_009870185.1 Pygmarrhopalites habei
GATTTCTCTTCATTCTGTGCCATGTCCTTTTAATAATCTTAGTGAATCACTTTAATCGGCTAAAATAGCTTAGAAGAGTCAGACTAGAGGGTCAAGGGTTGATGTGTGTGGTGTGTGTGTGTGTGTGTGTGTGTGTTGTCAGGATAATCATTTTCATGGTTGCTCAGGTAAAACTGAAGAGACGACAGATGCTGATGGATTTCCTCCTCCTGAGACTGAATCATCATCATTGCTCCAATAACTCGCTTCCTCTGGTCTAAAATGAATTGAATTTTACTTTGTAACTTTATATCAAGTATCAGTATCTTAAAGTATTTTCATATTACTTGAAAAGAGAGATAATTAAATTGGTAATCTCACCTCGAACACCGAACCCCAACAAATGGTACGTGAATACAGTCGAGAGGTGCATTCGCTACGTTTGGACTATCAGCCCAGCTGACATCAGCATCTGTGTAGAGAAATCACAAAAAAACATTGTAATATTTAATTGAAGTTCAATGGCTTACTCTGGTTGGTCTGTTCCTATCATTAGGAGTAGTAGTTACAGACTAATGACGTCAGATTTAATACTACGAATTTTGTGATTTTTTCCCTACAAAAATTCCTCTTACATAAGAATGTAACTCGTGTCTAGTCCGAATTTAATGTGGACAGTATCGAATGACCGTGGGCATTTCATAGTGCAAATTATGTAGGGAAAAGGTAGAGTTAAGAAGAAGAATGAAGACAGATAATGCCAGAAATACAAATAAATGGAGGATTGTTTCCTTCCTCATCGGATCTATCCTCCTCCTCCTAAAGCGTCATGCAAATTTTCTGAATCAGAGAGTGACGACGACTGGAGGACGCGAAATTGATTCAATCAAAAATATCGAGCAACCCCGAATCCCTTTCTCTCTTTTTCCTTTCCCTTTCTCTTCCGCCCTCCCTCTACACACACACACACTCCTCATCCAAATGTAACGTGGGCAGGAAATTAAATACATCCAGTGTACTTTGGATCTGGACAAACTGCGGACTTTTCTCCGTACACACACACATGACACATACATATTACTAGATATCGAAAAGTCGAGGAAACGAGTGGGAGGGATGAATACATGAATCAAAAAATCCTTTTCTTTGATTTGTTTTGTATTCTGTCACAAAAAAGACAAAAAGTTCCAAGATCATGTCCATCTAATCTCCCTGAGTCTCCCTGACATTTTGTGATTCCTTGGGTGATGTCCGTCGATAATGATCGATGATACATATATAGAATATGGAATTACGTTTACCTGCGGGCACAAAAGAAGTCGGTTGCCAGTAACTCCTCTTTCCCCCATAACGAGATCCTGCGGGTCCAGAAAAAGGGCACAGTTGAATTTTTCTCTCTGATCAATCAAATGTAATGTATTCTGTATAATTACCTGGATAAAATCGTGCACCCCGATTTGCGATACTTCGTTGTCCAATCGACCTTGACTGAAGTCGATTTAGTTCTAGATAAATGGAATATTACAAAATAATTTCAGTTTAAAACTTGTCCAACTAAGCACACAAGTAAGTAAGAGAACAAATTTCAAAGTGAAATACTGGAAGGACATTCGAAGGTTTAACAGTAAAGGAAAATTTGTAGTAATATAAACACATGCGCCTGTCATTTTTTTAAATTTCAATTAGAATCTACGTCGCTTTCTCTTTGACTAATTAGTCTACCTTCATCCCCATTCCTTAAGGATGAAGGGAATCAAAAGTAACCGATTTTTGGATGTAAGAAAATTTACAAATTAGTCAGTCAATCATTAATTTATTATTCTCCTTGTAAAATTCTAGATAAAATTAATTAAATTTCATTTTCAATGAATCAAAAACACTAGGACAGCGAGTATAATTTTGATAGTGTCAACCCATGCACAGTATTCCATATGGGACACCACATTAAGCGTTTAGTATCAAATGTCAGTGTAGCAAGTAAGGACAGCACATGTCCGTAAAGATCAAATTATTGAATGATACAAAATACATTCTCTCTGCTTTCTCCCTCACTTTCACCCTTTCTCTCTCTCTCTCTCTCTCTTTCTCTGTTCTCCCCACAAAACACCTACTTACTCGTGAGGTACAGTC
Organism: Pygmarrhopalites habei; assembly: GCA_009870185.1. Lineage (NCBI taxonomy): Eukaryota > Metazoa > Arthropoda > Collembola > Symphypleona > Arrhopalitidae > Pygmarrhopalites > Pygmarrhopalites habei. The sequence goes on from WJFB01001882.1 coordinate 2,110, forward strand.
AGTTAACAGTGACACACACGCACACAAAAATTGTGGTGGTTGGAGTCATGCTTGGAATTACAAGAATAATTACTAGTGATGAAAGAGATGAGGGAAGAAATAAAGTAACAGTGAAATACTTACCGGATTCTCTTTTCCCGTACCGTGTCCCCATGTAACCCATGCTACCAGTGATACCATTGATTATATACAGTGAGACAAGGGTCACCATCAACATTTTCAGGGGAAACCAATTGCTGAGGTAAATCATATTTCTCTCTGTACAGACAGATGAAAAAGAAAATTTGATTTGATTAAACTCTCTCCCTCCCTCTCTCTCCACAGGATTTGATCAAAGGTGTCTAACCGAGTAAAGGATGTGTGAGATGAGTTCACGAATATTAATGTGAGACGTACAGAGTATTTAAATAGGAACTACAGTAGGGTAAACTGTGAGTTCAAAAAGTCAATTAAAATTTCCCCTCCCTTCCCTGCTTATGTTCACTTAACACTCTCTCACTCCACTTCAACTCTTTTTCCGAAGAGAGAGAGAGAGGACAGGACATAGGATTTAATTAACCAATGTGCCAAAGCCTTCTCTCTCTCTTTTCGTCTTGATGCCCCTAACAGCAGGATAACTAATTATTATGGATTTTGTTCCTCTTATCCAAAAATTTGAAAACACACACACACGGACAGCTGGTGAGATGTATACACAGCATCCCCCAATCTCAAGATCCTTCATTTATCATTTTGACTGTAGCTTTTAAATAAGTAATTTTGTTGAACAGAATAATAAAAGGCTCTTCTCGATCCTCTTTCCCCTCTCTTTCTAGTTGACGTCATAGACTGAACAGAACCCATTTTTGTACATACAGATACATGTCATCTTAATTTCTTGTCCAAGAAGGAGGAGGAGGAGGAGAAAATTTTAGCGAGAGAGAGTCCTTCCGAGAAATTTTCCCAAACGCCACACTCACTCTATCTTCTTTACTTTACCTGCAATCAACTTAATTTTTCATCTCTCTCTCTTTCATGGAAGCTAAATTTAGTCCTATGATCCAACTAATTTGTGTGTGTGTGCCAGTGTGTGGAAAACGTGAGTTCAAAACATACAGTAAAAAAAACTACATTGTTGAATACACTCTACTATGTAACATGTGTCGTGTCTGTGTGTGTAGAATGAAAGTTGGGTGAAACTGAACACACACGTCTTCATTACAAAATACATTCTTTCTTTCCCCAACACCTGCTCTCCTCCCCCTCTTCCATCTTCACTAAAAATGCATGTTTAAAGAACTTGAATTTCTCTCTCTCTACTAGAGAGTCTCTATCCAACTCTACAACCATCTCTCTCGTTGCATTAGTCACTTCCCACATTTCAAAGAAAAAATTTATTTCAATACTATTTGTAGAGGATAACAAAGAAAAACCCGGAGGAGGATTTAAGGAGTATTCTGTGCTGTCCCCGTATCATCGTAAAGGTTTAAGTTTATTAAAAACCTTTCATACATAGTTTATTCTCCTCCTCAAAAATAGGATATCCTGACTAAATACCATACACGTCTCATATATCTTTTTTGTGCTGTACAATGCTCGTTACTGTTGATTTTACTGGACACAGTGAAAGGAAGGCCATACTGCACAAATAACTTTCAAGAAGAAAAGTGGATCTTGTTCAATTGTGTTACTAAGTATTTACTTATTATTGTGATATCGGTACAAAACACACTCACTCTCATTTATTTTTTGATATATTGTACGAGAAAACATTCAAAGCCATTGCTTGTTCAAAATGTATGTCTAATTGAATGTCTATGTTAAATATTTGATTTAACCAGTCCCATTCACTCGTTGGTATTGAGACAAGATTCTTCCTGTCAAAGCGCAAATACCTAAACGTATGTAAATACTTGATTTTGTACATTCTCCGTTTTGTAAAGGTTGACAGTGAATGATTCATTCATTTTTTTGTGAATTGACCATGATGCAATGGTCCCTGTCACACAACAACGCAACAAGTTTGGCACAATAAATTATTCCGGTTAAAGATCTATATTCATGAGGGAAATTAAGTGTGTGTGGGATGTCGTTCAACCTCCATCGTCCTCCAAGTATTGAAAGACGAATGTGTGAAGGAATGTTAGATTTAGAGAAGACAAATTAAATGCTCTCAATATTAAAATGATTGTATTATTATTCACTTCCGCCTATACAACTTCAAGTCACATTCCATACAACTACGTACAGTAATTCTATAATCTACTTTGTAGATCAAATAGAACAATCATTAATCCTTTGGGATAATAGCAAAAGCCAAAAAAACAAAAGTCATGAGAGTGAGACATGAACCCAAAAGTGAATATTGTACAAATTCCTAGTACAGTATAGAAGAAAGAGGGTTTAGCTGATAATATGCACGACAGTTTGTGTGTGTGTGTATGATGTTGTTGGTGAGTTGCAGTGAATGAATAAAATTGTTTCTCTACCCTCCCTCCCTTTACACTATCTCAACTGACTATGTTGTACGATAATTGTCCTATGATTATGTGGATAATAACCATGTTTAATGGTTAGTGGGGTGAGGAAGGTGAGTGGGGACTCAAATATGATTACATGGGGAGATTAGGATGGGGCGTGGACAGGGTGAAAGTAGTGAAAGGAGCGGAAAATGCAACAGTCATAATTCTTATGTATTTTTTCACCTTTCTTTCTACATCAACTACAAATCTGATTAAGTCTGTACAATTCTCTTACTTTTGACCACCCCTTGTACCTCCACAAACCAAAGGCGGAGGTACACAGTTTGGTGAAAGGTGATGATAATCGTGAGTTACATAAAATATCTTACAAACTTGGCAATTAACTTTTTTATTATCTTTATACTCCCCAGATTTGACTTACTAGTCAATGTTATGTTCAGACTTGAGTGGTTTGGTGGTCACCATTATCATGATGTTTGTTCATTTATCACACAACATTATTTTACAAAAAATGGATTTCTCCCTGTTCTAATTTGTCAAGTGATTAATCTAGTCTACTAAACTAAAATAAAATCCTAAAATGTAAATCATGTTTACAAGAGTTGTGAGGTGTGCGTCTGTGTTTGATTTTGCATGAATTTCATGGTATTTTGCCATAATTGCCGTAAAATACTGCAATAAACTTTTTAAGCCAATCCTTTTCTTCAAAATTGTCAGCTTATTTTTGAGTAGCGTGGGTTTATTAATAACTAAAGAATCTAATTGTTTTTTTATGAAAAAATAATATCAATTTTAATTCTCTATCATAACTCTCGGGTTGTAGGATGTAAAAGGGTTTGAAAATTCGCAAAATGGAAATTAGATATTATGGTACAATAGTAATGTAGAATACTAAATTTATATTTACTGTTTTCCACTTTCCCCCATGTCAACCTTTCCCCCCAGAGAGGTGAAGGTAGGTAGAGGGATGGAAAGTATGGACAAGAACAAATGTTCAATGTGAGTGCCTATTGTACTACTTTCTCCTCGTAACTTTGTTTGTTCACCCTTTTAAGAAAAGGGTAACAACTGACAAGGAAGAGTGTAGACACACATCAGTTAGAAAAGGATTTACGATTCTCCTTTCAAGTGATGTCTCACACCACCCGATCCTGAGAGACACTCCAAACACTGAATATTCAGCAAAAAATTCGAAAATCCAACTTGAACATTATTTCTACTCTAATCTACCCCACGAAAAAAATATTGTCACATTTCAACAATAAATGGCATACATTGAATAATAATAATCAGTTCAACTGTGTAAAAAAATAACTTTCTCTTCCACTTCCCTGGAAAAGATTATAATTTTTCTTGAAAAAATTAAATAGCAATTTTTTGAAAAGAATTTTTTTCAAGAAAAAAAGAAATCCATTGAATAGAAGCAACTTACTTTCTACACTACATTTTCAATAGACTTTCTCTTTCCCGTCTTCATTCATGAACTTTCACTCGAGACTCTTGACTCATTTTCCACCCACCCCCACAACATATGAAATTTATATATTAAAATTAAAATTTATTTTCTTTTGTAAACGTACCTTTTCAAAAATGATGGACTGCTGCTTTCGCTCCCAGATGAAAGTTGAATATGGCTTTTTTTGTTGAAAAAAAAGCTTGCTCGATTCTTCCTCTGTGATTACAATTTTTAGTTTGGGCTTTAACTTTCTCCTACTATTTTTTTAAAACCAGAATGATGTGTTGCCTTCTTTTGGATAAATTCACCTGACTTCAACTTGTAGCAATGTACGTGAGTATGGGGGAAAATGGATTAGAAGTGAAAGTGTGTGCACGAAAGTCAAAATTTTGTGGATGAATCTGACGAAGGGTGGTGGGACAGACAACAACAACACTCTCTTTCTCAGTGGTATGTCAAGAGGGGTGAGACAAGTGTGTGTCTGTGTGAGTGTGTGTGTTGGACTGATGATGACCGTTCCGTCGTTTCGTCTCAACTTAATATGCGATGAAGGTGGGAGGTTTCATAAGACTTTATACCCGGGTTAGGATCGAGTGGGTATGTTGATTTGCGCACAGTATGAACTTGTATCCAAAAGGACAGGAGGTTAATGAGATAGGGGGATACGTCCTCTTCTCCATCCATGATACACCCTGGTATTATTATTGAGTCGGAGAAGAGGCAGGGATAAATTTTAAGTGGTATTTTACCTCATCTGTACTGTACATTGTACTATAATTTGTGATAGTGTGTGCATGTGTACTTATGACCAATTACATGTTATTCAAATGTACGCTCAAACTATGGGGGCTAGTAAATTTGATGAAAGATCAAGTGAGTACATAAGATTCAACTCTGTATTTTCTTTTTATCCCTCTCCTACGTCAAGAATCATATCATAATAATAATAATTCTTGTCAAATAATAGGCGAGCAGGTTGGAGAGGAAAAAAACAGTTTTTTATTGACCAAAAAAAATGATTTCTACTTTGTTCAGCCTAAAGGCAAACAGTGTCTGCTTTTTTCCTCATATTAATACAGTATAATGTTCCCCGTTTCATTCTATTAATTCATTTTTTCTGCCTTCTCCATGTCCAACTCTATCTATCTGGATAATCCAAACTGCTTTCTCCAACCTACATCCTATGTAGTACTAGGTATTATTATAAGTATCATGTCAAGGAGGAAAAAGAAGCTCATTTTTTGTTGACACTGATCTTCTTCTCTCTGTCTCTCATTGTCTCACTTTCTCTTTGGACATTCACACGTCATCCAGAAGGCTCTGTCCTAAAAATGAATTAATGTTATACAGTATAATGAGTCAAAACGTGTCGGATTGACAGACGTGTCGTTCAACTTTCCAGGAAAGGATATTCATTAGAAAAGAAAAAAGTTGACACATGATGATTCTGGAGAAAAATGATGCTAGACGGTTCCACATTTTAAGTAAAGTATATTCAACCAGTTTGAATACATGATATATGAATTCGGATCATAATTTACAAACATTGGGATTTATTTTTGAACAGTTAAACATAATCTCATTATTTTAATACGGAGTACAAGTACTACAGTACGACGCTTCCTTTTATTTCATGACATTGAACCCAAGAATGTATTCATGTCCTTTATCGTCATTGAACAAATTGTTGTATGGAAATCCAAGTGTTTTTTATGTCCAAAAAATTGATTTCTCTCTCTCTCTCCTGGTATGAAGTGGGCGATTCATGTAGGGTTTTTCCTCTCCAAAAAATCTCATTTGCTGTTCATTTATTACTTTTTCCTCAAGCTTTTTTGCTTTGCGAAATAAAAATGACGCCTTTAAATTTCTCTCTTCATTAGTGCGTAGACATTGAGACTAGTCTGTTGTACATTTCCTACATTATTTCTGAAAATTCTCTTCCTTTCACCATTTCCTCTTCCTTCATTATTGTAGAGCGTGTGCCTCAGCCATACCAATTAACCTTCCTCTCAAGGTGTGCCTAGAATTTTATTGTTGTTGTTGTGATAGTCTCCGTTCAATAATATCTTTTTTGGAGTTCCAGTTGTGGAGTTTTTTTCTTTGATAGAATAAAACATTTTTTTTGAAGACGGTGAAAATTGTAGGAGGAATAACTCTGAAGTTTTAAATTTTGAATATGTAATGGAACAGAGATTTATACGAATGATTGTATTATTAACCTTTATCCTACTTTCACAGGCTAACAGGACAAAGGGTAGTTTAGAGTTGGATGGATTTTCAGAAGATGAAGACTAGGGAAGAACGGGCTGCAAATAATATTATATTAATTACTTCCTCTTTTTTCCCAACATGAAGGATGTATCAATTAAAATGTATATAATGTTTCCACCCAGACTCTACTAATGTGATGGTAGCTTTTTGGTGGGATTCAGGAGAAAGCATCGATTTAATATTTAAGTCATTTCCATCCCTCTCAACTCTTCATATTGTTATTGTTGTTGCACGAATTGCTGATTAATTTTCCGTGGTTTTCACCTCTCTCAATCGCCCCTTCCTAGACGAGTACTTGAAATTTTAATGGGAAGATGGAAATGATTTAAAGGCCACTTTGATGATAGTAGTGGTGACGTTTGGGGTCACCTCGTTGTAGGTTGATAGGTTTCAAAAAAAATGTGAAAACTTCCTTGAACTTCTTCCAATCATATGATATTAATATCATCATTTTTGTGTGTGTGACTTGGCTGGAATATAATTACTACTGGATGACTCGTACTACAGAGACAAAGGAGTATATCAATTCTTTTAAATATAGAAAACACAATGACATGGGTTTTCCCCACACACACACAAATACTAGTTTTGAGTATGAATGAAAATGACAGGTTCCTCATCACACTCGGAATAAAATTCTAAATTTACATTACAACACTTTGATTTTCAAGTCAATATTATGTAGATCCTGTGTAGGTGACTGGGAGAGAAAGAGAGAGAGAGAGAAAGTGGAGGAGGAGATTTCTCTCTCTCTCTCTCTCTTTCAACTGCAGCTGTACAAGTATGGCTGGTTGCACAATAAAATAAATATTTCCAAAATTACTCTATATATGACTAGAGTAATAATTACACTTTTACATGACTCGAGGATGCCTACACACACACATACCACATTCATATCCAGGTTGGTACACACATGTTTAGCTGGCGTGTTCTTAATTAACTGAAAACGTACGAAAGACTTTCGCTCTCGCTTTCTCTCTTAACTTTCCACTGTTTTCACCTATCCCAGTATTTTTCCTTCCGGTTGAAATCTAGCTCAATCACCTTCCTCACACACATCCACGTCGTAATAATTATAATGAGCTATATTACATTATTGTGTGTGTGAAGTGATTCACAAACCAAAAATTAAATAAACTCTTGTGGATCCTCCATCTTCAATAGTAATAATAGAACACAGAATGTGGTAGTAAAGTCACAATTATTTGTAGAAGGTACCGGGTACCCCATACTACAACGCACGTGTATATTTGTGTGTGTCTGTGGCAGGTCAAAATGTTTGTCTCGTGTTTTGTTCCAATTATATGAACCGATCATCACCCTCTCACAAATCCAGTATTTACATGGAGGAAGCATTTATTCAATTTAATTGATTAAATTATTACTTTCTCCAGCACTAAATCAAAGTAAATCATAATTTTCTTCATTTCATTCACCTCTCTTAATTCTTCACAGGGTTCAGAGTACATTTGAGGATATTTGATACATGGGAAAAGAGGACAAAAAAAATTATGTAATGACGAATGTTCTCATTTTATATTTATTTTTGCTTATTCCCACACATTCACTTCCTGGTTCATACCGTCTGTCCCTTCACTTCACCTCCTCTTCCTCCTCCACTTGTCTGCCTTAGTCTGTTGTTGAGAGGAAAAAATTTTAATCAGAAAAGCTGTGAGTTGGTGTGTAAGCGAGTTAATTTAATGCTGTACAAACTGACTGAGGGTGTGTGTGTGTGGTCCAAACGTCATGTCAATTCTTTATTATTTCAACAGAGATTTCACACTGTCAAGTGCAAAGCACACAAGGAGAGGAGGAAGATTATGGGATTTTGTGAGGATCAGCTCAATCCAAGTCTCTTCCATACAATTTTTTTAGGCCGAGAGATCGTATTCGATCATATCAGAGAGAGAGAGGGAAGGAGAGTATGTTTGGTAAAGGCAAAAGACAATCCAGACAACATCAAGTTGTAATTTTTATAGGAGTGGTCGGAGAGTGACGTACGACGTATTTAACTCGCCTTCCTACACACACGAGACAAGTCAAAATTATCGTAATCGAAGAACATGTTACTTACACAAGTGTAAAAGATGTACGTATTATTTCATATATGACGGTAGTGCATCACCAACATTCAAATTATACTATAAGGTCAATTGGACCAGCTGTGTCTATGACACCCCATGACATGTTAGTCGAATTAAACAACTAATCAGAGTAAACAATTAGGGAAGATTATGACAGTGGGAGGAGGAGGAGGAGGACAATTTCGTAGTCAATTGCCCCTTTTATCTCCTTTCTCCTCCTCACCCTCAATATCCTTCCTGATGATCAAGGCTTTGGATCCCAACTCTCCATCTTTCACTTTCTCTCCTAGGCACGTTTCTCTCTCCTCAACTCATTTCTACAATGTGTATACAAATTGTATATTGGATACTCTGATTCTTCTACCTAATTTGTTGACTTTCAATTCGGTTCAATCACTAGTCAAAAGCTCTTCAACCTCCATCCTCCTCCTCATTTTCAAATAACCTTTTCTCTCTCTCTGTCTCTCTCGGTCGGTCATGACAAGCAACGACTTGGAGTTTACTCACTCTGTTCATTAAGGGATTTCTCCCATTGGAATGATTGCTTGTTGTATACGCGTGGACTTTCACACCTCCTCCTCCATGATGACAAATTTTCTGAAATAACACACACACTCTCCCTCACTCCCACACTGAAAGAGAAAATTTGTTTGGGAATACACGACACATTATGATGAGAAACCATTTGAATACACCACTGATTGCTTGAATTCCTCCTGTCAATACTTTCTTGTACAATGAATTACACAAGTACGAAAATTGCAATTTATCCTGATTTTTGAGAAAACTGTAGTTTGGGGGAAAAAATCTCCCGACAAACCCACGAAATGGATTTTTTTCATGGAATACCAAAATGAAGCCTAAAGTTGTGTGTGTTCATTATACTCCGTATATACGTGACGCTGTGGATATATATTGTACTTTGTAAATATGGTTAATCTTGTAGTATGGATTTCCGTGGTTTCAACAATGATAGGGATCCTCTCGTAGGATCCAGTTATTGCAGGAATTGTTTAGGTTTGTGTGGTGACTTGTCCTAGTTCGGCTAGTTCCAACATTTTTGCTGAATACACAAATCAATAGGCTTCTAAAGAGTAATTCTACCAACACACAAACCTTGGAATTAATCTTTTAAATTAACAATTGTTGTTATATATCCACTGTGACGTATTTTTCTCTACCTTGTAGCATAACAAATGAACTCTTCATTTTGTTCTTTGGTCCGGTTAAAAAATAAAAGTACATACGCAGCAAAAAATCCACTTACCACGGACAATATCTACATACAAACTTATTATTGTTGACTGACTGTCCAAGGCTCTTCCTGTCAAAAATTTCTTTTGATTTTCTTCCGTAGAAGACCGCAGGTTCTAACACGTATCGCTTCAACTTGACAGAGAGGACAATTTCCTGACAGGGCAAAGCAGGAACTTCCGGTACTCCTAACCATACCACAATTTATTTTTCCGTGTTCTGTCCAGAAATATTTCTGGATCTGATCGTCAGAGTCTGACTAGACACAAACAAACAGATTGCACCCTCATCTAAATTTAAAGTGCTTCCAATTAAACAAATTCTACAAAAATCAGAATGAACCCGCTTCCCAACCTTGATATCCGTGTATTCGTTCATCACCAGCTACTCTTGTCCATGTACAAACCGGTGTGAATGAGAGGGAAACTACCCTGCCTTGGAGCCATGAAAGTCCATCAACTTTCCCTCTGACCGATGATATGTACTTATATGTAATGTGTGTATACAAATAATACTGATAAACACAAAATAGCTTTTGTACTCTTCCCCAATTTGTACCGTCTAATTTTGTTATCGACTCGGTCTGGGCGGTGAGATATTGAAGTGAGTTACGAAATAAGTACATTTACCATTATACGTATATTTTCCCAGTTGCGGCATTTGTCAGTCAACAAACTGTGATAAAACATTAAAAAAGGCTGGTGTGTGTGTTCAATTCTTCTCCATTCATCCTGTGTATGTAAACTGAACAACGAGCATCAAAAAATGGGTTTTATTCACTGAAAAAATGACACACAGGATGAAATAATTAGACAAAAAATATTGAAAAGTGGTCAACTTTCACCCTGTCTCCTTTTCTTCTCCAATTTTTGATTAAATTAATTTCCTATCATTCCAATCAATTCCATTCAAGGTTAAATGACTTTGATGTTTAATAGGACTCCTGATGTCTAGTCAATTATTTGAGATATTTGATCACTACCCAATATTTCTCTGTTTTGAAATTCCGTAATTTGAGTCGAACTGTGTCGTTGTCATTTTGTTGCTCTCCCCCTCCCTCCCTTCCTCGCTGCTCCTCTACAGTATGGAGACAAGAAATTCAAAACTTGTTTTTAGCTTTCATGGTCAACCATTAATAGTACATGTAGTTGTGTATGTAAGTAGATGAAGTTTCTCTAAACAAATAGGCTGGCTTCGTATAACTCTGTGTAATAGCCGCAGGGAGAGAAAACAAACAGAGACCTCCCCCCACCCAGTCCGACATGAACCTAATCATGCGTCAAATAATTCCCATTTGACTACACACAAAGGTAAAACTTTAAAGATTGATCATTTAGCTTGTGAAGTGTTCTCTCCGTGGTGAACATGGATTTTTGGTCCACACATACACACACTCTCTGTTTAGACTTGATACTCTTCTCATTTGACTTCTTTCCAGCAGAGAGTATAGATTTTCATTCTCTGTAAAATACATTGTGACTACATCATGAAGCAGAGTACATTCATCCTCCTAGTTTACTTCCTTTCGACGAACTATTTACTATAAACAAGTATTCATTATTCACTGTATCTGTATAGTAATATTGCGAAAAACTCCCCCACTTTCGGTGTCGGGTAACCATTGTATAACTAATCAATTTTCTGTTTCATAGAAGGGATAGATACTAGATGGAATGATTCCGACCCAGACAAAATATCCATTTACATCTTAAATATCATGGGGAGAGACTTAAAAATTAACAAACCCGTGTCATCAAGATATTTACCATAACAGAGTACTGTACCTTTGTATAATAGAGGTATGAGTCTGAAATTCAAATGGCTTCGAAGTACTCCATTGGGAGACAAAAATGTCAGATTTGACAAGTTAACTTTTACATATTTTAGACGAGGGGTTTCAAAAAGGGTCAAGTCCTTTGAAAAAATATATTAGAATTTTTTTCCTTCATTTCTACAATATGAAAAAATATTTCCCAGTGGAAATAGCTAATGTAAACAGTATTCAAGTGGTTCTTCTGGTTGACTAGCGTCATCTGAGCCATGCCACGAAAGAGAGAGAGAGGGGAGGATTTTGTCTAAATTAGGAAGCTATTCAGTTAGGATAATGATTATCTGCATGCAGAAGCCAAATTTTAATTGCTTTTACATAGTTAGCTCATTTCACCCATGAAATGAGGGGGAGTTGATTCTGTGCGTGAACAAAAGTTTTGAATATAAAGGAAAGACCATTTTGGCTTATACAATTTTCATAAAAGTACACTACGTAAATTACTTTCCCAAACTTAACTCCAACTCCCCTTTCCATACAATATAGGTAATACAGGGATGGACAGTGTGTGTGTGGAGATGATTCCACATTCTGGAACTGCTTCATGACTATGAGACAAGCTTACAATTAGCTGAACCACTTGTTTCTTCGTAAAATGTGACACATCACACACACCCAATGTTATTCTTTTAAACTTTTGACGTCAGAGTGACTTTCACCCACACTTGTGACTACTAAACTCCTTATAACTTTAGTTGAGACGTTATCTTAGCTATAGTTGGGATAGACTCTGTGTACATGGATGACGATGACATGCTTGAAATAGAAAATTTTGTTGTTTAGTAATTTGAGATCCTAATTTGAATTCTACATGAATGTTTCTTTTCCTGTAGACTTATTAAGAAGGAAAGCCGCTACCGGTAGGTGAAAGCATAGTGAAAGCCATCAAGAAAAATTGTTTGTACCGTTTACCCAGTCTTGATGGAAATTTTTGGTGACACATTTGTTGTTTAGTATCATACACCAGTATCCTAAACCCCCTTGGATTGAGAAACATGTTTCTTTTTGAAGTGGTTTTTCAATACCTAAATTTAAATCTGCCTTCTCTCTCTTCCTTCGGGAGAAATCCTCCTACCCGTACCCTCGATGAGGTCACAGCTTTCTACTCCGTCGCAGAGCGGGTAAGTTGTGGTCCCACGCTCATATACCATACCTTTGGTTTTTTCCTTTTCTAAATTATTCTCTCTACAGCAAAGAAGACACACAATACGTTGTTACTCTCTTACTCTGGTAAAAAAAAGATATATTATTACAAAGAAAAGATTTTCCACTTTAGTTAACCAATTTCTCACCATAAATCCTGTTTATTTATGGAAAACTTTTCTAACTTTTTAAAGAAATAAATGTACACGCTTTCTAATGGAAAATTTGTCAACAGTCAAAGAAAATTATGCTGTCATGTGAAAAGGTCATAAAGGTTCTAAAGTTTATAATCTTTTAATTTCACGATCCATGCAAGTATACTCTATTTTTGTCAAAACTGAGTCATCACAAGACGCTTTATTCAAGAAATATTCAGCTTCACTCCATTCTCTAAAGTCGTACTGTTCTTCCGTCATCCTGGAAAGGTGATGGGAGAAAGCTCTTCGGAACAAATATCTCTCAAAATGTATTGTTTTCCTGACTCTTTTGTCGAGTTTTTCTCCAAAAATCCTCCACCCGTGACCACTTACTTTTTCACAAAGCGTTGACTTGTCATCACTCTGAAAAATATTCTCATTATTCTATAGTAGCAGTGAAATTTTGCAGCCTACACTAGTATATTCTTCCATGAACTGGACTTTAAAAAATCTCTTGAAAAAATTCTGAAATGATAAATAATTATGATAAATAATCAGTTTTTAGGTCACATTATAACCAGTACAGATGTAAAGACTTTATTACAAGGTGGTATATTACCCAAAAGTATGTAGAAAACACGATATTTTCAATCTATCTGCATAGATTTATCATTTTGTAAAAAATTCTCAAGTGCCGTGCATGGCATATTACTGGAAGATGTAACGACAAATGAAAACATTTTTAAAAAGTCCAAAAAACAACAAATTCACATAAATAATATAGTTATATTCTATAAAATATTCATCATAGGTATTCCTTTGTTTTGTGTGTGTACTATAAATAAGTATGTACAAATTTAATACTTAGGTTGATGTAGCCCACTACAAAAAAATTGTAGTCTAAAATATTACTAGAAAATCTCATTCTGTTCCATTGCTTCTAGGGTATGCAGAGAAACTAGTAAATTTCACAAGTTAATTTACTTTACAGGTCACAAATATACTTGTGCTCGTAGGGAAATGGGAACAATAATTGAATGTCTAATGGATTTGTCCTTTGAGAATTCTTTAAGAGAAACTTCTTTAGTTGAATCAGAAGAGGAAAAACAAGGAAACATCATTTCTATATTGAATCTCTCTAACGGTTTCTTACATATTACAACTATACATACTTGCGGTTTTACACACACACATATATATTATCATTGTATATAATTTAAAAGGGTAAAAGAGGAGAGAGTGATGTACTAATTTTAATCACATTTTTTAAAAACAACAAAATACCAAATAATGGCATCCCTAAATGAATTAAGATAAATCATACCTTTTCATTATTACATTTATCAGGAGAGGTACAAGATATGAACTCACCATATCTTTTTTTATTGTGAACGTCTCATGGTCATTATGGGTAATATTAGAGCTTCAAACAATAACTAGCTGTCTCATAATTACCAACTTTACGGTAGTTATCTTTCATGTATATCAACTGATGTGAATACTGAATTATGTACATTAACATTCTATAATTAAATTATTCAACACATTCAAACTATTTCGGTGAAATAAAAAGAGAAAAAAAGGCACAGTACATACTCTGAAGCTAAAAATTTAAGAAAACGTCGGGTTCGACAATTTTGGGGGGTAAGTATGATGGGATCTTCCAGTGACCTCCGCATGGACAATTTAACAGCCATCGATTATCCCATGCCTTATTTGCAGCTGAACGAGGTGGCATATGTATCAACGTGGAACAACCGCATCTATCAAGGGATGAAATTTTATTAAAATTGACTACAAGAGTATATCCTTTCTAATTAGAATAAAACTAATAAAAAATGATAGACATAAAACCTAATTCATTAAAAATATCAACAATAGTCTTAAAAAAGACCTTCAAACTAAACCAAAATTATAATAAAAATTGTAAAAAAGAATTATCAAACCTGTTGCACACTTTCACGCCTGCAGGATTTTTGCCCAACCATAATAACCTCAGTCCATCCATCCAAACTCCATTGCTTTCATCCAAATTATTATGCCATTTGATGGGGCTTGAACCAAACTCACACTGTAATAAAATAAACAACAATCCCAATATAAATTCTTTAGTTAAAATGAGAATCTTCATGGTAAGTTGAAAAAATTTGTAAATAATGAAATAGGTACACAAGATTTTAAAAAATTCACTTACATGTACTGGTAAATTCCGTGAGAATATGGAACTGAATGCTAATCCATGATTTTTTATTGGCGAGTAGGCATTATATGTAGGAATTTGGACTTCACTGGGCAACAGACAGCAGTCATCTACAAATATAATTTACAAATCAAATTAACAATACAAATTAACATTACAAATACAAATTTACATCAATTTACAAATACTGTAGAAACAAATTTCAACAGCACATTAAGCCAGTTTAGAGCACATTACTACGAAAAAACACAAGCAGTCTCCCCATGGCTCTCAAGAATCGCAAGTGAAATAGCGTCAGATTCGTAGAAATGAGACAAAGACTCAGAAAAAAGAGAATACAATCTAAAGCACTCTTTCAAAGACACTCGTCGAAATAGGACCTTCCAATATTCCAACCACATCATATGATGTATTTCTTATTATGTATATCCTAGTTGACAGATCAGAAAGGTGAATCAAATGTCACAGACTAAAAATGTAGAATAGTTATTGGTGATAGATGACAATATTGTATGTACAGTAAACCTAAACATGTTTGAACATGAGATGAAATCGAAAGTAAGTTGGAATTGATTCCAGTTTTATAAAAACCAAAGATAAAACTTTACGTAGGATCCTTTACGTAAAATTCACCATTACAGTAAACCATAATGTTGATTTACTTTATGTATCTCATCTCATGAAGTTGAAAGTAGTTTACATCAAAACGATTGAACACCCACGACAAAGGCTTGTAGCAAACACACCAATTCGACTTCGAAGAGGGAGAGAGAGAAACATGAACTTGTCCCTGTTGACTTTACATTATTGAGAGATTAAAGATCAGTAGAAAGTTTCAAATCTTCAGCTATTACGTAAGTACGTAAATACATGTATGTATTTACATATCACAATTTAAATTTCTCTTTTCTTTCCATTCACTATTTGCATTCTCATTGTAAACAATCATAGATGTACGCATAAAACCCCACATTGTCACACGAAGCTGCATGTGATCAGACAAACCACTAAAGTTGATGGATTGACATCACCTTTTAAGAGGAGAAAAGCAATTTGAAATCCTCAAATCTTTAAGGATAAATTGTGAATGATAGATTTTATTTCAATAACATGTGAGTGTTTTTCATGATTTCTTATTAATTCCATGACAGCGTCAATAACAGTTATTATGAAATTCAACAAAGAACAAATTACTACAAAATTTTATAAGCTAATGTGAACTCTATTAATTAATAAGTCCAATGGAATTTTTCTGTCAACTCCGAGTTCCCCACAACTGACTCACTAATCCTTTGTTACTTGGCACAAAAATACTTTTGTTACGTGAACCGCTCAGTCACTTTTCCACATTATGTTGATTTTTCTCATCTTGTGAATACTGTGCCGGTAAGATTGTATCATTTTCCCCCAAATCCTCCACTACTGGTTCAAGGCTGGAGTCCATCTCACTGACAATACTGTCGGATCGATTTTGCAAGTCCGAAGTTAAATACAGGTAACTCTTGTATGACAACAAACTGTCATCAAAATAGCTATTGGGATCGTCATAAAGGTCACCCACATAGGAGGAAGACTCTTTCCTTGATTTCCCCATTTCCAGTGGAATAGATTGTTTGGACACTAAGGGATCCCGTTCAAACATGTCCACAGTCCCATAGTCTATGTCAGTAGACACTTGGCGAGTCGTCATTGTATAAGTTCCAAAATTTAATGGTTTTCCAGGTTTGGCCAAAAGGGAGACAAAGGGTGTCTCCTGACCAACAGAAGATTGATTGATTGTATCATTCCCTGTTTTCTCCAAACTTGTAAAAGTTTTCGGTTGTACAGGTTTTGTCTGAACTGAGACTGGGAATTCAGACTTTGTACTGGCAGCCTTGTATTGATCCTTCCAGGAAGGAGTCTTGGATTCATCATCATCCCTTCTTTGCCCTCTTAATCGTACATTGTTCCCACGATTGAGACAACAACACATGTAGGCTACAAGGAAGATGAGGAAGATGCAAGCTAATACCAGTGCAATGATGAGCCACAAATAAATCTGTAATTGTGGCTCACCTGCTTTGTGTCTATCTTCTAGAATTGGTCGATCAACAGCATACGCATCTGTATAAATCAATATTTACTATACAATTGCTTGTTTTAGTCAGAGCTGTGAAAAGGGGCTCTTTTATACTTCAAATATTCCTTTGAAAAGGGGGTCAATAATAAAATGAATAAAATAAATTGACACGACTTACGTTGATTGTATTTTACAGCGTGGTTACCCATAATAATGGTCACTTATAATGTCCAAAACAGAACATTAAGAGACACTTCCTACATCCTCACAACACTGGTTTAAGTCGATTACTCACGATTATGACAAGACGCAACCCAACACATAGGCTATTACAAATTTGAGCTCGTGAAATAATAATCAAATTTGCGATACTGCTTACGCAGTACACCACCAATAGAGTATACCCTTGTGAGTTCTGTACACATGAAAGCAATTCAAATAATCAACTTCCTTTGCTTCGCAATTACACTACGCACTTTTACAGGCTATACTCAAGAGTAGGTACATTCTAACATGGAAGCTGGACCCCGGGATCAGTAACGTAAGTAACGTCAGTGAAGATTTTGTGTTGATAATCAAAGCAGAGATACAGAGAGAGTTCACTCCTACTATTACACTCGACAGTTTCAAACCCCTTCCATACTTATGAGAGAGAGAAGGAGTATTAGAGTGTAGTCATTTTTTACTGGATCCCAGTGAGTTAAACATACACACTGCAATTGCAACTTCCTGCCTTGGTTTTTTTATCAAACCAACCAACTTGTGGCTTCTCAAATATATACTGTCACTAACGACGTTTCAAACAGTGTAAAACAAAAGCCTCAATGGTCAGCCAATTTGTTCAGCCTTACAAATAAAATCCACACAACTTTAAGCCTAATAATGTGATGTAACTGGAGTCGAGAAAATATTTATGCACAGACACATACAATGCTTGTACCTAGTGTGTACACATTAAATCATCCCATCACTTATTACGTGTATCTCTCATATACATGATAGGTATAGTACAACTCACTACATGTCAGTGTACACAAAACTGTCATGCATTAAATGACAAAATTTTGCTCCTCACATGTACACCAAGCATGAATGTCTCGTACGAACCAATAGAGTTCCACTTAAACGTGCGTACAAATAAGTGACTATCTAATTGACTGGAAGTTGCGAGGAAAGAAAACGAGTTTCGACACTATTAGTATCAAACCCTCTGTCAAAATATGTTTACATATTTAACTGAAATATACAGCCAATGACTTTTAGAAATTTCTTCAGAAACTACATTCCGAGTCAACACGCAGCAGTAATTAGTCACACTGAGAATAGTTTCCTGCAACCCATTTAACAAAAATGACAAGGCATTGAAATAATGTCATCCTGTACTACAGAGATTACGGGGATGTGAATTGTCTTTTTTGCTACAAGAAGCTACACACATAGACATGGTGCATTAGTTGGTGAGACAAGTGTGACAGGTAAAGGCGAGAATTAATTTTTGCTAATAATAAAAGTATTTATTACTCACCGATTAAGGTTTCGTCAGGATCGTGAGGAGCCACGGACAGTCGAGTCAGAAGACGAAATAAAAGAGGCAGTACATCTGCACTTTCTGAAGTTCGTCGAAATGATGGTAAACATGATTTACGTATTAAACCCCAAACTCTCATCAAAACTATGAGTTCTCGGAGAGCGCCGACTGCCTTGGAGTCCCGACATACTTCCCACTGAATAGATCAAAATTGAAAATTTTTTAAGCCCATTATAATCCAGGAAACTACACTAAACAACCAAACGTCAATAAAAGAATATGTATTAAAAGATAATTTAATCTTATACGAAATCGAAAAAATCATATCATGAATCCTGAAATACGTTTCTCATTTGTTATTATTGTACTATGTACTCTCAGTGCTACCATCCTCTACTAATGCCGATCATTATTGTTAGACTTGCAAAACAAAAAAATTTACCCCAGGTGCACGTGAGTGCCTCAAATCAGGAAGAGTTGCCAACAGCTTCAATGCTAAATCAGCACACCACTGCAAGAACGGCTGAAGTGACTGAAGCGTAGAAGGTTCAACAGTATACTCCTTTGCCTCTAAATGAAACAAAACTTGATCGACATCAGACAAAGATTCACCTTTAGAGCTCAACAGACCTGAAACAAATCACAAGTAGATCAGTCAATTAATGCGAAAAGTTCTGCACCCTTGTATTCTTTAGACAGTCCTTATGTGTACATAAGTATTTATTTACGAAAGCCATATTGGACAATTTGAAATCGGATCATAAATCATGCTAAAAATTAATATTCCAAACTAACCAGAAAGAGCCTCCGCTGGTCCTTTATCATGAGAAGAAAGGCCACTTGGGCGTAGTAAAGCTTTCAGAGCGCCCGACACCAAATTAAGGATTAATAGTGTTTGTTGATCATTCGCTCTTGCTTGCCCACCACTCACCAGCCTGAAATAAATAAGTATTCAATGAATAAATACTAGTAATTGCTTTTAATTAACACTTTCTGGGAATGGATATTTTTAATATCAGTCCAAACGGTAGCATACCTGTAAAGAGCGGCTTTGATGACTAGAATTTTGACATTATAATAGCACTGTACGGGAGGTGGTTGTCTAGCAAAAGTTTCACTTAGACGATCAACAATATTTTCAATTAAATTTTGTCGTAAGCACATTAGTATATCCCACGGATCCGTACCACCCATCATACTAAGCTCTATCAATGTTGTTGCGGTACCTGATCAAAAAATCAAAAAAATTTTAGCTCTGCAAATTACACACAAAAATAGTTCCAAAATAAAAGTTATGAACTAGAGGTTATTTAGACACTTACTTGCATCAATATTTGAATGAACTTTGTATACACTAAACGAAGAGTTCGCGTTTAGGGCTACGAGTAGAAAACCACTCCAAGTAAATTGCATTGAAACAGATGGAATTTGATTCGTACTGAGTTTCATTTGTTTGGAATCTGGTTCTGAATCTCGCTGGTCACGTTTTGAACCAAGACTTCCTCCTGATACCATTCCAACCTATTAGTCAAGAATAATTTGATAAAGAAATGCTTTAGTACTTAACAGAAACTTTTTTATGTCAATTGAATAATAATTATTTGAATGTTTACTCCTACCTGCGCCAAATTATCAAATCGTACAAGGTGGATGGCACCGCTGGACAGTGAAACTGCTACCAAAGGCTGTATCACTGTATTCAAACTTTGGTTATGATTTTGAGTAACAGATGAAGAAATTGAAGATGTAGTGGTAATGGGTAAATCAACCGTGCACAACTCTTCTATTCCTGAATTGAAATGAACTTGGGCTGACTGCTGCCACCGCTAAATGATTTTTTTGGAATATTCGTTTTGATCAGATGCATTGTAAATAAATAAATAGAATAGAATTGTCAAAATATTCATTAATATTGTACTTACATATGTTGGAATGAGTTCGTTACTAGTATGAAATCTTGCTTTTAAAGTGATGGACTGTTTTACTAGTTCATAAAGACAAAGGACACTACAATTTGTGTCTCTATTGATTAAAGAAATAAACAATACATCTGGATTTGTCTTATTTCCAAATTTGACGGACAGGATATCATGATCTGAAATATCATATAAACACAAATTCATGAATTCTCTTTAAGGTTTTTGTGCAACGAGATTTTGTTTTAATAAATAAAATGTAAACATACCAGGTAAACTTGGTAGGAACAAGGACTGTGATGCTGTTACAATAATTTCAGCTTTATCTCTGCAAGAGACATAAATATCCAGCAATAAATAATGATTATTTAATTACTAGTCGTTTTTGTAAAATTACGTCAAAAATTGAAAATAAATAAAAGTCTCACCTGCAGCCAAATAATCTCACACTAACACGATTAAGTTGAACCGGCTGCACCACTTTGTTACCACAGCTAACAATTACGATATTCCCATCTATACAATGCAGGTAGGACATAAAATGTAAAGTTTGACATTTTCATGATTTGACGAGATTATTTAATTAACATTATAGAACACATTTTACCTCTAGAATATGCCATGTCAGCACAAATTATACGATTTCTAACGGCAATCATTTTTTCAACAGAGGAAATAATTTTTGACGAGTCTTCAGAAGCATGGACTATACAACCGAGAAGGCCAGTTGCTGTTACGACAAGACATCCGTCGAGGGCTTTACAACCAAATCCATTTTTGGATGGCATTTGTCTAATGTCATACTTTTCACTATAAAGCATGCTATCTATTTTATCTGGATTAATGCAAACCTGTTTTCAAGAAATAATCAAATACGTTATACTCGACCAATAATATGTAAATTGTTTATAAGTACGATTTTGAATATAAATTACTTTTTTTGGAAATTGAAGCCAGGATGATGTTAATATAGGTTCACCAGGAAAAGATGCTTCATATAGTAAATGCCATTTATTAAGTAGATGATCCTGCATCTCATACACTTCAACTCGTCCATTCTCTGTTGCCAATAAAAGATGCCCTCTGGAAGACCAGCACAAGTTGGAAATCTCTACGCTGCTGTTTGCCACACTGTTAGAAACACAAAAATTAAGTTATCCGAGTTTAAATACATAACTCAAATGGTTTGAATATAATTTCTTTAGTTTACGTACAAGTAACAATCCCATGGTGTATTTAAATCAGCTACATATACATGTGTCCCCGAATCGGATGCTGCATAACCAGAAAAAGAGTCAACATTAAATAGAAATCCCTTTCGTTTATAAATAATATAGTTCAATGTAGTTTACTACACAAATTGTAAATGTAATACAATGAAAAATTAAATTTACCTATTGAATCCGAATTAATTTTCGTTCTTTTAGTAAGATCAGATGAGGCAAATGAAGTGAAAGCAATCAAATTTTTTTGTGACACAGCACAGGTTGCTTTTCTGTCGGGTGATATTCGGTCACTATAAATTTAGTAGAAAAAAGACAATTTGACAAAAATATTTGACAATTAGTAAAATTTACAAAATGGTACTCACCGTTTTGAAACCTGATTTCCCTGACAATTTCCATGATGAATTTCATACAGCAGTTCCATTGCCATAATGTTAAGATCAATTATTGTTATAGTTAATTGGGATTAAATTTAAAAAAGTGTTAAAAAACGTTGTTGAGAAACAATTCCGAAAAAGTTTGCCGACGTTTAGTACAGTTAGTTTAGTACATAGAGCTTTGGTCTATGTCTATGTTAAGCCTTAGAAATGTGGGAGTATAGTCGGTTCAAAGGGGATGATTTTTGTGTCACTGACAAAAATTAAATTTCAGACAATTCCACTCGTCATGTAGTTTTGTTTGCTCAACCTAGTCTAAAATAAGGAGAGGCACATTCTTCCTAACTTCAAGATGAGTTACATCTTTATTGCCGACTGGCATGAAATCAGCCCAGGTACTTAATTAAATTATTTTTGTTATACTTCAGTACATTACAACCTTTAACATTTATTTTATTTTTCCAGGAGACTACTTTCGAAAAGTAGAATTGTATAGTATGGGCTGGTTGCAACATGTAGATTTAGAAAACTTTTCTTTAGTCGGTGCAAATTATGGTGGTCCAATGGCAATGTAAGATTCACTTATCATAATTTAAAGGAATGACATTCGTTAAAGTTGTACAGCCCGATTGACAATAGGAAATATTTATTTTTGTCCATAGAATATTTTTTTTTGTCCATAGATTTCCAATTTTTCCGATATTTTTTTTTGTCCATAGATTTCCAATTTTTCCGATATTTTTTTTTGTCCATAGAATTTAAAAAATTATTTTTTTCTGTCCATAAAAAATATTTTTT